>JABCKS010000262.1:0-25773 GCA_018851325.1 Termitomyces sp. DKA19 | reverse complement strand
TGACATCAAATACTTATGTTTGGTTACCATCTTGACACCCAGTATGCATTTTGGCAGATGCCATTACTTGCAGTAACTATCTTTCTTTTTAGGCTACATTACTTACAAACAGTATAAATACCCTCTGTACATACCTAGTAGAACAACAAAGAAATGGATTGAACAACCCCAAGTACTTGCCCCTCAGTATCTCCCTCAGCTTCAGAAGCTCATTCTTGTTCACCCTTACCCTTGTGAATGGCTTAGCAACAAGCCTTAGTAACCTCATCCTTGATTTAGCATGGTACCAAGTATAGGTGCCTTAGTGTTATAGTGTCTTAGCAATGTTAGCAACTATGGCTAGCAACAAGTCTTATGTGTTCCCAAGTTACTTCCCTGTTTGACTTACCTTCTTGTTCCCTTTTTCCCTTCTTGTTGCTGAGCTTTTCATCTACCTTAGTGACATCTTCTTAGCAGTCATTGGCCTAACAATGTGTTCTTAACCCCTTTTCTACTTAGCAACTTCTGTTTATCTTACTGACATCCCTATCACATACTGCTTTTCCCTCTAATCCTATTCCATTTTTCATTTAGCAACATACCATTAGTGTTTAGTGACTTAGGCTAATGTTAGTGACTCCTTTTACTTACACCCCTTTTTCACCCTATTATTCAGCTCTCATTCTCTGGGATGATTACCAACTTGCCCTCACCCACATCCTACTGCCAGCTACCCTATCTGGTTACCAGTGCACTCTAGGTCTTCCTTTTGGTTTTCTGCACAGCAGCTAGGTAGTATAGGAGCATATCATTTTGGAGCCCACTGTAAGAGATTTAGGTAATCATTTTGCCAGAAACCAGAGCCTAAGTAAAACATTGCTTGGAATCTACCACTGAGTTATCCAACTCTTCACTATCAACACCCTCTCATACACCAAATACCCAGCCCAGACCACTAGCAGATGAGTTAGAAGCCACTAAGAACCTCCTCAACATTAGCAAACTACTTAGCAACTTCCCAGGAGCATTTGTAGAGAGCTTTCTTAGTGCTCTATTATCACCACTATCTGCTACCAACTCCTCTGTCTTCTTCCCCAAGAATCATTCAACTCCCACTTCACCTGAAAACCAACAAGTATCACTTCCACCAACAATACCAACAATTGCTATGGATAATGATCCTGTCACTCACCATACTTGGATGCCTCCTTATAATGACACAACTGCTCCTAAATGGGATGAGAGCCACCCTAGGGAGCTCCCTCAATACTTCAAGGAATTGGAGTATCTTTTTGCTGACTGTGGTATTACTGATGATACCCAGAAAAAGGAATACACAGCTTGCTATGTCTCTTATGATATGGCAGAAACTTGGCTTGGCTTACTGGAATTTAGCAACAACCTAAAGATTGGCAATAATATTCTGCAGCCTCACATATATTAGGAATGGAAAGCAGTGGTACTCAGGTTATACCCTGGAGCTGACACTAGTGCATGGTATACTCTTGGTGATCTCAAGCAACTTGTCAACCAGACCTTCAATAGCAGTTTAGCAACATTGGGACAATTTTCCAACTACTATTGGGATTTCCAATGGATTGCTAGGTGGCTCCTTGCTAATGGCAAACTTTACCAAAATGAAGAATGTCACTTATTCCAGCAAGGTATCCCTACATTGCTATAGTCTAAAATCATCTGCTGGCTTGAAATCATGCTTCCTAATCACCATCCTGAAGATCTTTATAATGTGGAACAGGTCTTTGAAGGTGCAAAATGGGTATTAAAGGGTACTGACATAGCAACCACTAAGTCTACTGTTACTGCCACATCTGTTACTAGCACTCCCAGTATTATTCCAGCACCTGCTGTTTTTGCCACACCACCCCTTGCCCCTAAATATGAAGCTATTGAATTAGCAACAACTACAGCAATCATTAGCACCCTGGAACACCTGGAAGCACTTTTCACTAACAGTAGTTAGCCCCACCAGTAAAATCAGTTCAACAACACTTGCCACTTTTATGGTGAATCCAGTCATACTATGGTATGAGGCACTTGTATCCAACTAGAACATATGATCCAGCAGGGTAGAATCCATTAAAATGCTGAAGGCAAGATTGTCTTACCATTTGGTGCTATGATCCCAAATTATTTTGGCAAATGGCTTTACAAAAATTGTATTGAGGAATGGCACCACTTAAACTCTGGACAGATTATTACCAGTAGACTCTCATCCAATGCTAACCCAGACTCTGAGCAAGTGAGTATGCAGCAATTGCGAATCCACAAGGTACTACAGCAGGACATTGCTACTGGCAGATCTCTAACAAAGGATAATGTATTGAGGCCTTGGAATGAGAATTGTTTGCCCTACAATGAGCTGGCAAAAAGTTTGATGGTGTACAGGTTCCCTGAGCTCCTTACTGAACCACTAGCAACAAGGCCCCTATTCCATCAGTGACTAGCAACACACCAGCAACTACCCCTTCCTCCAACCAAGCACTGACTCCTACTGCTAAGCCAGTTGACAAAGGCAAAGTACCAGAATAATCTATTGCTAAGGATTTGCCACTTGTCACTAAGCCCATGGAACCTGTTCCTCAGTCCCCAGTACATCCATTTTTTGGAATCCCTGCTCACTATGCTCTGCCTGCTAACAGGAACTTTGCCACCCCAGATTGTTATAATGATGCCACTTACAGAACCATGCCCCCTATTTATGATATTGAACAATCAAAGGCCATATTTGATCAAGTTTTAAATACCTAGGTCACAGTTTCAGTTGGTAAGCTCTGCTCTATGGCACCAGACATCAGGAATCAGCTTAGGACAGCTGTTATGTCCAAGCAATAAGCAGGAACAAATGCTAACATGGTACAAGACCCTAGCAACATATTTGAAGAAGTGTTACTAACATTTGCTATGGACAAGCCACCATTTTTGCTAAGTTCCAATACTGATACCACTAATGGACTCACCTTAGACCAAGCCAAAGTCTCCTCAATTGACCCAGTAGAAGCCTATATCAAGTTGCTAGCTCTTAAGGAGGAACCAGTAGTTTTAATGGTCACTAAGGATTCTCAGTTGCTAAGGTCTATTATGATGCTAATCAACAACTGAGAAGAAATAGAGTGTATCATGGATAGTGGGTCTCAGATAATCTCTTTATCAGCAGAAGTTGCTAACTATCTTGGCTTATCCTAGGATCCTGGTATCATCTTGAACATACAGAGTGCTAATGGCACATTGGATAGATCACTAGGACTCACCAGGAATGTACCCTGTACCATTGGCAACTTGACACTATATCTTTAGATTCATATATTATGGTCACCTACCTATGATGTCCTTACCAAAAGTTTGGTCAATACTCTTAGCAACATTGAGACTACCATTACAGTTACAGACCTCAATTCAGGCATGCAATGCACAATACCAATGTTTCTTTGTAGAAAATATAAAAGAAACAATCACCAAAAGGTTTGCTATGAAACAGAACCACCCCAGTCCTTTCAGCACCAATCAGAATAGTGATGACACTAACAACTTAATGACTATAATAAGCTATGACCATTCAACTGGTTCTAGTGATATGTATAGCTTCTTGTGATTTGAATGATGATATTTTACTTACAACATCTTGTACATATACAGACCCTACCTTGGCATACCTTTACACTACTGCTAGTGACATTTGCTCTTCTTTGCTACCTCCTTGTTCTTATTTTGTTTCTCTTGATATTTCTAACCCTTTGATTCTTAGACAGACTTCACTCCTCAATACTTACATTATGGACCTTACACCTAAATATGTTAACATTCCTTTTCATGCTCAGTATATTGCTAACAATCCTGCCAAAAGAAAAGGAGTATAGGTGAAAAAAAAAATACAAGCCAGTTGCTATGAAGATCAAACCTGTTGCTGGCCACATTAGTGAAGACTTCAGAATTGAGCAACAAATCCTTGGCAACCCACTAGCAACTATGTCACCACTTGATCCAAACCCTCCCCCATTCATACCAAGCCAGCAGTTCACTAGCAACCAACAAGCAATATTTGTTAAGGACCACAACACTGGCTTTCTCACTAGCAATAAACTCAATATCCTCATTGATCTTGTCACTAAGCAGGAAAAGGCTTTTGCTTGGGAGGACTCTGAATGAGGAAGCTTTTGCTCTGACTTCTTTCCCCCTGTTAGGATACCAACAATCCCCCATGTCCCCTGGGTTCAGCATAATTACCCTATTCCCCCAGAACTCAAAAAAGAAGTATGTGAGATCATCTGTAACAAGATCAAGGCTGGCATCTATGAACCCTTGAACTCTGCTTATTGATCTTACTGGTTTTGTGTCCTCAAGAAGAGTGGTAAGCTCCAGATTGTACATAGTCTAGAGCCACTAAATCATGTCACCATTTGCCATTCTGGAGTACTCCCTTTCTCAGATCATATTGCCAAGTCTTTTGCTAGATGAATTTGTGGAGTGACACTAGACCTTTTTGTTGGCTATGATGAGCAACTAATTGACCTGGCCTCCTGTGACTTGATGACATTCCAGACCCCATTTGGCACTCTCCATTTAGTGACCCTACCAATGGGTTGGACCAACTCAGTACCAATCTTCCATAATGATGTTACCTTCATCCTGCAGCCTGAGATCCCCCATAATATACTCAGTTTTATTGATGACATTGGTGCTAAGGGTCCCAAAGACTGGAAGCTTGTTAACAATATTCCCACTAAGCATCCTGCTAACCCAAATATTTGCTTAGCTCTCTGGAAGTTCTTTGAGCTCCTTAACTAGATTCTCCAGCATATGAAGTACTGTGGCAATATGTTTTCTGGTCATAAGTTTGTCTTATTGCATCCCAATGTTCAAGATCTTGAGACACATTTGTATGCCTAGTAGTTGAGTTCCAGATGAAAGCTGCTTAGCTTTGCTCAAGCAATAGGGTCCCTGCCAGTTGCTATCTGAAGTTAGAGCCTTTTTGGGTATAGTTGGTGTTCTTAGGATTTTTGTTAAGAATTTGACTCATTGCACTAATGACTTAATGAAACTCATATGTATCAGTGTTCCTTTCAAGTTTGGTCCTGACCAAGTCAATACCTAGCAAGACCTTGTTAACACTCTCAAAGATGCTAAGCCCCTAGTCCCCATTGACTATGAATCATCTGACCCAGTAATCTTAGCAGTTGATACATCATATATTGCTATAGGCTACTACCTTTGCCAGTGCTGTAGCAACAACTACAAAGAATGTCACTACAATTATTTTAGGTCCATCACACTTAACAATAGGGAATCACAATTCAGTCAGCCCAAGCTTGAGCTCTATGGCCTCTACCAGGCTTTGCAGGCCTTACAGATGTATCTTATAGGAGTTAGGAACCTCATTATTGTTGACACTTGCTATATCAAGGGTATGCTTCAGAACTCTGATATTTAGCCCTCTGCTAGTATGAACTGCTAGATTATGGTGATTTTGATGTTCCACTTTGAGCTTATGCATGTTAAAGGTACCTTCTATAGCCCAGATGGACTTTTGCAATAACCACTACAACCTAGTGACCCTCTTTCTGATAATAGCAACAACTTTGTATATGAGGATTGGATTGATTGACTACACAGCTTCATTTACCAAGTCCAACTCCCCTTCTCCTTACTTTATCATGTCTCTTTAGTTTCATGATCTATGCCCCCAGTCCTTAAATACCAGCCCTTAGCAACATTTGCTAGTAATACTTTTGATACAGCACCCCCATATTTAGCAACTACTGACAACTTTCTGCCTTTATAAAATGATGCCACTATCATATATAGCAACATGCCATGTTCCACTAAGGCCATTGCTAGTGACACATATATTACTTTGGTACAGAAATGGCTTAGCAATTTAGTCAGGCTGGACAACTTTAGTGACAATGCCTATATCAAGTTTATTCACTATGCCACTTTGTTCTTTACTGTAGACAGTAAGCTTTGACAACAAAATAAAGATGGTGCCCACAAGTTGTTTATTCCTACTGACCATTGCTTATAAATCTTATAAGTGATGCATGACAACTTGGGCTATAGAGGACTTTTTGCTACCTGCTCAGCCCTACTGGAATGTTTTTGGCAGCCCCAAGTTAGCACCAATATTGTATAGTATATTCATACCTGCCATATCTGCCAGGTTCACTAAATGACAAAAGTACTCATCCCACTAGTTATTACTATGCCAGCACCCTTGTTCAGTAAGATATACATTGACACTATGTTCATACCACCTTCTAATAGATTCAAGTATATCATTCAAGGACATTGTTTGCTAACATATTATCCTGAGTTCCATATACTCACTAAAAAGAATAGCAATGCCATTGCCAAGTGGTTATATGAAGATGTCATTTGCTGCTGGGGGGCCCTTAGCAAAATTATTACTGACAGCACTCCCATTCTGAAAGCTGTGGCTTATTTAGTGAAGAAGTACAACTTGCACCATATTTGGGTCTCTGGGTACAACAAGCATGCTAATGGCATAGTCAAGTGACCTCACTTTGATGTTCATCAGGCTTTTTTCAAGGCAGTAGACAGTGATCAATTTAGGTGGAGTACTGCATATTATTCAGTCTTTTAGTCAGAATGTGTTATGGTGTGCAAGCAAATGTTCCCCTTATTATGCTGTTACTGGTACTCATTCCCTTCTCCCCACTGACATTGTGGAAGTGACATATCTGCAACCACTGCCAAATTCCTTATTGTCTTCTACTAACCTCATAGCCTAACAAGTGATTAATTTACAATGTTGCCAAGAAGATCTTGAGCAACTCTATGATACTGTCCTTAGTGCTCAGCATTTAGCTGCTATTTGTTTTGAAGCAGAATATGCCACTATGATTTGTGACTACAATTTTCAGACTAGTGACCTTGTATTGATGAGGAATACTAGAATCAAAGTGTCTCATAACAAAAAGATGAGGCCTCATTACTTAGGCCCTTTAGTGATAATATTCTATAACCATGGAGGTGCTTACATTCTTTGTAAATTAGATGGCTCAGTTTTGCGTTGACTAGTAGCTGCCTTTTGTTTAATCCCATATTTCACTAGAGAATGCATATCAGTGCCTAGTAATACTTTTGACATTGATACCTTCCACTTACATGAACTCAAACAAACTGATCTAGTGGATAATGATGACATTAATAATATCACTAATAAAACCAACAACTAAATAACCATTTGCTAAGCCATAGTAACCTTTATTTCCAATTCTACTTATATGTTTATTATACAGTTAGAAAAAACCATCACTTACAATACAAAAACATTAAGTCCTTTATTTTGTCTATTTTATATTATCTCTTATTTATTTTACTTCACAAACTTTTACTTCTTGATATTTTTTCACTATGATACTGTACTTAGCAACTAGCACACCAAGGTTTTCACACCATAATGATTTACTAAGTATTTCCCCTTGTAGATGCTAGTGCTAAGCAGCAACCACTAGTACATAGCAATTATTCTGTCTTTGTCTTTTCTTCTTGATCCTAAACCCCATTTGATTTCACTTACTTTCTGTTTCTTATATTGTTCTTTAATTCTTTCCTGACTTTGCATCATTATATTACATTTTTATAAAGGCCCCTTAAGGGGGCCAGTCTAGGCAACAATACAAGAAGTTATGAAACCTCTTAAGGGAGTTAGTCTGCACTATGATAACAAGAACAATTTTTGGAACAGTGGTTGCTGGGTGTCAAGGTCAGTGTCATTACTAGGCATATCCCCAAGCTCCTTCCTCTCCCCTTCTTTGATCCTGTTCTCCTCCTGCCAGGCCAAGAAAGCCTGGCAGTCCCACCAATAGCTCTCCAGAGTGGCTAATGACTGCTTAGTGATGGTATAGCAGGAATGAGCTTCCAGCAGGGCTACTCTAGCCTTGTCCAGAGACTGCTAGAAGCATTGCTCCAGCCCAGCTGCTCTCTCCTCAAACCCCTGTAGCAAGGAGGCAGGCATCAATGGCTCCAGTAATGCTAAGTCCTCACTTAGCCACCCCAGATTGTTATTACCAACCTCCCTCATAGGGGCTGGAGTACAAAGCACCTGGCAACATACTTGTTAGTGAAATAAATAGTGACAGAAGGAACTTACCAGCACTGGAATTGCCATTGCCTTGCCCTCATCCTCTGCCTCTTTCTTGGCCACCTCTACCCCACTCCATTCTTCTTTGTCATCCTCTTCCATCACCTCCTTAACTGTCACTCCACCAGTACCCTCTTCAAGTTCCCCAGCTACTAAGCCTATCTCCTCTGGTATAGCCACTTCTTCTGTCTCTGCTGCAGGTGTTGCTGGCTGCATCTCAATGTCATCCTCAGACTCTATGATGCTAGTGGTAGCTCATGGTTACTTGGCTCAAGCCAGAGGTTCTTTATTGCTACTTCCACTAATTGCATCTTGACTCTTCTGAGGTTGCTTGCTCCTAGCAACTGCCCAACTTCTCACAGTTGTTTCATCCTATTCCATCAGCAGATTCAAGCTGGAATACTTGATCTGTATGGGTAGCCTGGCCACCACTAACTCTTGTTATGCCTTGACAAACTTTTGGGCTTGACATACTAAGGCTATCCAAGTTGCTATCCTTCCCACAAACTTCCTGCTCTAATTACATAATGAGTGTCCATGATAAGAACACTCTTTCCTTATGCTATCATAGCAATAGCAAGGTTGGGCACTAGTAGGATACCAGCAGCCCTTAGAGTCATTCTCAGACCAACAATGATTATACTATAAGAAAGTTAGCAACAACTTAAAATGGGCTGCTAAGACATACCACTCCCTGAGCTTCCCTAAAAGCCTCTCATTCAGCAAGCAACACTGTTGTTTTCCCTTTTGCCTTTGCTAAGACTATACCTGCCACCATTCCAGTGTCCATAATGGTTGAAACCTTCCTCCGACAAAGAAATCCTACCAACTTCTTGTCAGTAAAGGAGTCTTGGATAGGTTCCTTGTAAAGAGTTAGTGGTTATTGCTAAGTGTTAGTGAATAAACAGAAAATTACTTTAAATTCTTCCTCATCCTCCTCTCTCTCCTTCCCCTTGCTCTTGGGAGTCTTGTGGTGCTTTAGCAATGCCATTGGCTCCTTAACAATGCCACCAACAACATATTCAAGAGTAGAAGGGCCAGCCTCCCTGGTGTCACCACAACCCTCACTATGGCTTGCTCCTGTCATTATTGCCAGCTCACATAGTGGGTGCTAGAAGAAAAATTGATCATTAGGAGACAAGTCCTCAAAAAGCTAAAGTTACCTAAGTGATACTGCTAGCTCAGATGATACTACTATCACTTACTATCATTCTAGCCTCCAAGTCTTCAAGGAGGTATTTGAGAGAGGGCAAAGGAGGAGCCTAGTGAAAGACATTAGCAAAATTGTCAATATATTGCTAAAAACAAAGAAAAGTAAGGTTTACTCACAAAATGTTTGTCAAACTTACACATCCAATCCTCTCCCTTGTACTTCTCATACAAGGCTCAACACTCTTGATCTACCTCCACTAAGGCAGGCCAGTCCACTTCACTACCTGCAGTCTCAAACCATCACAGCTAGGTCTTGATCATAGTGGTCACTGCTAACTGCAGATCAGTCACTAAGGAAGCATGTGTTGCACTGAGCAGCCAGTCAACACAGTTAAGGAAAGCTTGGGCCATAGTGTATTTGTTGATTGAATCAGCAATGAAGGAGGCCATGCCAATTGGTGGAAGATAAGATTGAAGTAGAAAAGCAGAGAGGAGAAGTGGGGAGAACTGGGTTGAAAGTTCAGCCAAGCACCAGTCTTTTATGGACTTTTCCTTTTTCATGCATAGACCATTCAAGTGATCACAAGACTTGGTTGACTGAGGACAGTCAAGATTTCAGCATAGGGGAGGATGATAAGACCTATCTGTTGCTGAGTACAGTTACCAATATCTCCAACTATCTTATTAGGACAGCATATGACCTGGGGATCAGCACAAGATTTACATGAGACCTTAGCAACTATAGGAAATTTTTGGATCATGAGCATTTATCACATGGAGCCTAGACCACACATCTAGAACAACCTTGCCAAAAGCCTCCTTAGTGATGTTTGCTAGCAACAATCCTTAGCAACATAGGCACTTTGCTTTCAAAATAAACATATGAATATGTGACTTCTTAGACCCTTCATTTTTCTTGATTACTAACATACTTGAATGGTGTCTACACTTCAGGTACTGACATTTGGTATGTTCTTTATTTTCATTCTGACATATAGTATACACTTTTTGACATTGAATACTTACATTTGGTTACCAATTTGACACCCAATATGCATTTTAGCAGATGCCATTACTTGCAGTAACTATCTTTCTTTTTAGGCTACATTACTTATAAACAGTATAAATACCTCCTGTATATACCTAGTAGAACAATGAAGAAACAGATCAAGCAACTCTAAGTACCTGCCCCTCAGTATCTCCCTCAGCTTTAGAAACTCATTTCTCATTCACCCTTACCCTCATTAACAGCTTAGCAACAAGCCTTAGTGACCTTATCCTCAATTTAGTATGGTACCAAGTATAGGTGCCTTAGTGTTATAGTGTCTTAGCAACATTAGTGACTATGGCTAACAACAAGTCTTGTGTGTTCCCAAGTTACTTCCCTATTTGACTTACCTTCTTGCTCCCTTTTTCCCTTCTTGTCACTGGGCTTTTCATCTACCTTAGCAATATTTTCTTAGCAGTCATTGGCCTAACAATGTGTTTTTAACCCCTTTTCTACTTAGCAACTTCTGTTTACCTTACTAACATCTCTATCACATACTGCTTTTCCTTCCAATCCTATTCCATTTTTTGTTTAGCAACATACCATTAGTGTTTAGCAACTTAGGCTAATGTTAGCAACTCCTTTTACTTGCACCCCTTTTTCACCCTATTATTTAGCTCTCATTCTCTAGGATGATTACCAACTTGCCCTCACCCACATCCTACTGCCAGCTACCCTATCTGGTTGACAGTGCACTCTATGTCTTCCTTTTGATTTTCTGCATGGCAACTAGGCAGCATAGAAGCACATCACCCTCCATTGTATACAACAGCTTTTTATGAAAGTGGCTGTCCTAGCCATTATGTACATGGCTAATGTCTGGTACATCAATCTCCATGACTCTCCCTCTGGGAAGAAAAGACTCAGGTTGGTTGCAGTAACTAATAAGCTTATTCCAGCCCAGAGACAAGCCACTAAGCTTATGACCAGAATGCTGAGCACAACTGTTAGGGACATTATAGACCTGTATGTAAGTTTCCTTCTGGTTGAGTTCTTATTCTGGAAGGTGCTCTATAGAGCTATAGTACATTTGTCCTCTCTTCCACACTTCTATCCCCTCTACTCATCAATTTGCAGAGCTGCCAGGCACTATATTGCTTAACATAAGTCTTCTCTCCACTGTCTGTTCTTTGTCACTAGGATTGACCCATCCAAGATTGAGATGATCAAGCCTATACATTGTTGCCCAAACTACTTTCCCTCCTTCTTGACACATGTCAAGGAGAGTAAGGATGTAGCACTAGCAGCAGTAGACAGGATCTTTCATTCAGCCCTTATATCTGTATACTGCAATAGCTCAGGGAGTGAAGATTGTATTGGGGCTGCCATTGTACTTTATATCTGTGGCTACAAGAAAGCCTTACTACAGTTTTGCCTAGGCCCTAAGATGGAGCACATAGTCTATGGAGCCAAGATTGTAGAATTTATCTTGGGCCTACACTTACTAACTACCCTAGGCTGGCATTTCCCAGGACAAGTCATTATTGGCAGTGATAGCTAGGCCATGATCCTGACCTTGCTCAATTAATGTCCACATTCTGTACACTATCTCCTTGATTAGGCTTACTCAGCTGCTGAGTGTCTCTACTTCAAACAAAACAGACTCATGAAAGTACATATGCACCATCAGGTTGCTCAGCATAGTGGAAAGTGGATGGACTATATCCATAACATTATTAACTTGCAGGTGCATTGAAACTCTGGCCATATCAACTTCACCCCTAATAAGCATGTGGATGAACTAGCTAAAGCAGTGGCACAAGGCTCTCTGAGTGACAAAAAGTCACTCCTGGTTGTATTATGAAAAGCTCCCCTCCCAATCAGCATCCCCACAACCTGCCAAGCTGCCCTCAAAGCACTCTGTCTTGCATGGAAGTTCCATTAAAGGAAGTCTCCCCAATATCTACAGTGGCTCAAAAAACAGTCCTAATGTTTTATACTTTTTGAAAGATTTGTAAACCTTAGTAGACCACAAATCAAAGTCAATCCTACAAGATAGGGCATCAATTTTATAGTAACAAAGGAAACAACCCTCTTCCATGTATAACAATATCCTCAAGTACACAATGTTTGCAGTTTAATACAAAGTGAAAGCATATATACACTTGACATAAGCAATGTGCTATATAAACTAAAATGAAGTATATTTGATACAAAACAAGTATAGCTGATCATGATGATAAATGAGAACTACAAGTGTCTATAATATACAGTGGCTCAAAAAACTGTCCTAATGTCTTGTACTTTTTGAAAGATGACATTGACATGAAAGATTGGAAGTATTTAAAACTCTAATTAAATCATGTAAAATACTATGGCATTATGGCTACAAATTGCATTTTAGTTTATGTAATTTAAATCAAAGCTGATGGAGTAATGGCCATTTTAAAATATTCACTCATTGGGACAGTTTTTTGAGCATCTTCAACTTTGCAGATTTATCCCTATTTTAGTCAGAAATAAAGAGTAAGTTGCATATGGGAATATCAACAGAGTCATGTGACCATTTTTGGGTATATTTGGGAGTGGTTCAAGTTGGTTGAACTACATCTTAACCTTCAACCACCATTATAAAAGCTACTTCTCCTGCATAATGCTCTACTGTTGCTTCTCTCCTTGCTCAAGGGTGTTCTCTGCATCAGATTAAGGCTAAAACTGGTCTAGGAAAGTCTACTATTGGGAGGATCGGTAGAGAGTTGGAGGTCAATAAGGAAAACCATCCTGGAGGCCATTTAGCTAAGCTAATTCCATGTGATAAATAGGCTATTGTTCAACAAATCTCAACTGAGACTTGATATAGCTATTCAGGCCACCAATTTTATTAACAACATTATTTTCAATCCTGTCTCTCCTCAGACTGTCTGGAATGTGCTGAAAAAGGAGGGGTATTGATCTGCTACAAAGAGGAAAGTTTCTATGCTCAAAGTTAGACATAGGCAACTATAACTTAGATGGGCTCAAGAGCATTAAAACTGGACTGTGAAGGACTAGAAAAGAGTGTTGTGTACTGATAAGACAAAGATTAACAGGATTGGGTCAGATAGAAAGCAGTATGTGTGAAAGCTACAAGGAAAGGCATTTTAAACCAAACCACTACACCTATTGCAAAACATAAAGGAGGGAATAATCTCATGGTATGAGGCTGTATGGGTTGGAATGAGGTAGGAAAGCTGGTAGAGGTGGTGGGGATCATGAATGCAGAGTAGTACTGTGAAATTTTGGAGGATGGAGCAAAGGAGAGCTTTGAAAAATTGGAAATGGAGGAGGGTGCCTGCTATTTTCAACAGGATAATGACCCCAAACACAACTTCAAGAGGACTAACAAGTGGTTTGAAGACAACAACTTTGATGTCCTCTGGTGGCCAGCCCAATCCCCTGATCTTAACTCTATTGAACACCTCTGGGAGTACTTCAAGGAACAGCTTAGGCAGTATGAAACACCTTATGGTGTGCATGAATTGTGAGAGAGGGTTACAAAGGAGTGGGATGGAATACTAGTAGAAGTATGCCAAAGACTGATAGAAAGCATGCCTAGAAGGATTCAAGCAGTTATCAAGGCAAATGGAGGACATACAAAGTACTAAATACTAAAATTAGAGATACTCAAAAAACTGTCTCAATGAGTGAATATTTTAAAATAGCCATTATTCCATCATTTTTGATTTAAATTACATAAACTAAAATGCAATTTGTAGCTATAATGCCATAGTATTTTACATGATTTAACAAGAATTTTAAATACTTCCAATCTTTTATGCCAATGTCATCTTTCAAAAAGTATAAAATATTGGGACAGTTCTTTGAGCCACTGTATCCAAAATCCATAATGTATGTACTGCTGATGTAAGCCATACTTATAGGGACAGTTTTTGAGCCACTATAAGTACTGCAAGACAAGGGAATATATTCAGAGGTTGATAGTATTTAGAAGTAACTAAAAACTATATATAGCAAGTATAAATGTTATACTAAAACTGGTCAAGATATACATAAAATTAGTGATGATGAATAAATAGTACTAAATATATAATAACTGTTGTATTATAATAAGGATGAAAGAAGAATAGATGGTATAGATATATGAAAAGAGAGAAGTATGATGCCAGAATGTATAGGAATAGGTAATTTAGATGTTGTAAGGCAGCATGAAATGGTGGAGAAACATAATTGATGATATTTAAAGTCAGTGGGCTAGTTGGCATGGATATAGAAGTAATAATGCAAAAGTAAGAGCAGCTATAAGTGCTCTATTTTCAGTTTGTATAGCAGTAAGTTAACATTGTGTCTCTTGGCAGAAGCTTTGTGGCAATGGTGCATGTACTCTGTACCATATAACATCAGAAAGTGGCAAGTATCATGCTTAGATTAAATCATTGAATAATATGTATCATATTGTGCTGGACATTAAAATCTGATCAATGTTAAATCACTTAGTGTCACACTTAGACACTCTATCCTTTGTATTTTATTTTGCATGCCTTTTAATGCTCTAAAAATCTGAATATACCATCCCTTATATACTATCATGATTCTTCAAAAGTTTGTTAATTGTATATTCAGAGATATCTAACTCTAGAACAATTTTGATATGATTTTCTCTTTTGTCTGGTCTTATTGGCTACATTATGTGCAGGATTTTGCCAAATCCCTTCATGTCTCTTATAAACTTTATACTAGTATAGACACAAGATACTATGCAAAGGATCTGTAGATTCATGCCTGCATTCTCTTACAATACTAGATTTCAAAATTCCCAACTATTGTGAAAATCCATAACACATGATAATATTTCCAACATCTCTGTCCAATCTCAGGTAAAATGAATGTCAAAGTACAGAAGGAGGTGAAGTCAATCGGAAATCATGTGAATGGTCATGTGACCCGTCACATCCATGTCAAACTTCAAAGAATATATTGAATAGCCACCATCAGGGCTCATCAACATCTTTCATCACTCAACTCAGCCACTACAGCTCTGAATTGGCTATGGTAACCATGTCACGCTGTTTATTTTAGCTGTAAAATTGACATGTTCAAAAGGCCTTTTTCCACCTTTGCAGGAGTTGCTATCTGCATTGGTAAAAGTATGGTGTGCAGTAAGGCTTCTCTGCTGGTATGGGATGGATGAAGGCAGTAAATGTTTCCGATGTTACAGTGTTAGGATATTGTCGATGTCACTTGTCGGTTCTATCTTTGGACTCTTGAACTAGTTAGGAATCTTAGCTCCAGTCAGCAAGACAAAGTGGTTGCTGGCATTTCAACTGGCAACATCCTATAGCAACATCCTATAGCAACATAATGTTCGGCTTCTGACAGCGGTGCATCTTATGCCTTTCCATGGCACATTTCCTCAACGACTCTGGGTGAGCTAGGACAAGTAGATACTGCATTCTGCATAGTAAGGGTAAGCTCTTCTGATGACACACAGTCGACTTTAACCACAGTGCAGACTAAACCTGCATTACTATAGCATACATGTAAAGACACGCATGCATCGGTAACCCGACCCCGAGACATAAGTATTGTTCATAACTCAACCCAAACGTATAGATAACTCGGCCAGTATAATCCAGCCCCTTCACGCCGTGCCATGTCTCTTCAAACCCGACGGAGGACTTGTCATCCTGCGCCCTCTTGCGATTCTATCAGCAATCCTTTCAACCACACCGCCTTCGTCGTCCCCTTCCGCCTCTAACGTCTTCTTAATCATATACTCCATTGTCATTCCCTCCGTGTCCATACTCGCCCGCCGCATACTGGACACAGGGAACATCGTCGGCGTTGGCGACGGCGCAGTGAACTCTGGTAGCCGCTCGTTCTGCATGTCGATGCGCCGTCTGTAAAAAATAATTTAGGCAACCCTGCATGACTACCAGCTTCATGTTACTACGTACGCATCATCGAAGGTGCGGATCGACCGTCCCATTCTCGTGCCCTGAACACTGAGTCCTTCATTACGCGCCAGATCACTGTCAAACTGGAGCTCCGTCGCATTCTCAGATTCCTCTCTGTTGTCATCGGATCTAAGTCAGAAGATCTTGGTTGACACGGAAAAGCCATTACGAACCGGAGCATTTGGAAGACCTTTTGCATTTTGCCGATCGCCATGATCTTGTTCTTGATCTCCTGGCGCCGTCTTTGTATCTCTTCAGGTGCCATACCGGGCTCGATGCCGCCAGTCGCCTCATCGCCGCTTTCGCTGTCTACTTCCGATAATTCCTCCTGACTACATACACTCAGAACAGCAAGCAACATGTCCGTGACTGGTATTGTCACAGAATGATCAACGATATGATTGAGGGTTATGAGGAGACGACGTACTCTTGGCACCAACAAAGGGTAGACTCCATGTGAACGCGTCCACGAAGTTTGGTAGCCAGTAAGGATGGTTACTGCAGTTAAATTGACGGATAGTGATGTTCTTGTTCGAGTACTTGAGTACAGCACCACGGTTATGGTAGACATCGAGGTAATTGGGAGCGGAAAAAATTGTGATGACGGAAGGAAACTTCTTCGCCGGTGTTTTGCGATGCATAGTAAACCTATCAGCATGAAGTGAGAAATATAAATAATTGACCAAAAAGCAGGACTAACCCTGCATCCTGAGCCTCATGCCCTCGTATTATACCTAATAGTCCGTTGCGTTCAAGGAATTGACATGAAGCCGTATAACTGTATCCATATTAGTTGCTGAGACATCAACACCAGACGAACTCACGTGAAATAGTAAGAGCAACCTCGCGTTTCGTTTGGCACGAATGCATCTCTCGGTAACTTTGAAGGATCGATCTCGTCGTAGTTAGATATTGGGTCAGCCCATAAGAGGTCACACAAGAGCCCATGACTACCAGGCTCTTGGAAGCGATTCATCTTTCCAAAAATCAGCCTAGAGAGGGGACTAGGGAACAGTTGCGTACTTTCTCTATATCACTGATCTTGATCAACTCTGGCGATATACCGCCATGCACGCAGAAAAAGCGACCATCCACCAATGCTGTCACTGGTAGCGCACAGAACGACTTGATACACGCTTCGTACAAACGTTCTGAGTATTTGTGGAGACCTAAGGGAGATAAGTGGAAGAAAAGATCGAGTAATCGAGCATTTACATTCACGTTTGAACGTGAAGTACTCCGTAAGATGTCGACATTCGTGATTACCCCGTAGGAGAACGAACTTCTTCGGAAACCAGAGTTTCAAGCTATATAAATACAACAAACACTGAAACAAGTTTAAAAGCAAGTTGAATGAGCGTATAGGGATGCAGGGAATACCTCAATGCCAAAACATCCGCGGTCAACATAATCTCCTAAAAATAGATAATTATTCTCGTCAAGGGTGCCTCCGACTTCGAAAAGCTTCATCAGGTCATACTGCGCGCGCGTTGACTCAGTGAGTCTCACTTGAAAAGAATGATTGAGCGCACATATTGCCCATGAATATCACCGCATACTTTGGGAGCGTCAGATATCTAAACATTGAGGGATATAATGCGTACACTCACTTGTCACGGGACTTTTAACATCTATCAAATTCGGTTCACTCGACAACAGCTCCGTTGCATGCTCGACAATGAACAGTGCCTGTTCCTCCGTCAGGCGACCTTCATGGAAGAAGTGGTCCTTGAGGAAAACAGGATTCGGCATCCGCTTGCCTCGATCATTGATCCTGAAGAACTCTGCATCTGTTGGCTTGTTCGCTGCTGGTGGCGGGACCTAGAACATAGAAAGATTAGAAACATCCGAACATTCAACTAAGTTGGATTTTAAGCGCTCAAGCAAACTCCATCACTCACGTTCCTCACAGGACGCTCGTTGATATCCTCGGGGATCCTAAAATTCAGTGGAATGCCCAGTCGGTGGCGAAGTTGTTCTTGAGAAGTCGTAGCATGGGCCATCTGGGGATGCGTCGGATGGGCAACGGACGATACAGACGAGCATCAGACAGCTGTATTTGGCTGTGTGTATCACCAAGCCAGATTTATTTTAGCGCCCAGATGTACAATTGCTAGCGCTCATGGTGAGCTCGACGGCCAGGGAGACTGCTGCTTTTTGGGAAGACAGGGGAAGAGCAAGAGGAGAAACGGCTTCCGTTCTTGGCCATTATTATGCATGGTGCCGTGCCGGTGTGTAGATGATGATGGCATGAGGCTGTGTCCGGCTGAGCATTGGACCTGGACCAAAACTTCGAAGGGGTGAATTATGTAGCGTCTAAGTCCGACAGATGAGAATCTATTTATTGCAATTCTATTGCTACAGAGATCAAATCATATTGGCAGAAGGATCTATTTTCGTTCAGTGGGAATTCCAGCATATTCATCGTATCCCAGTGCGAGGTTAAGGTTCTAACGACATCAGTCAACACATGCGAAGATTGCATCATTTAGACAATTACAAACCTGCATGCACTGCGTAGCAGCACCCTTAAGGAGGTTATCAAGACCGCCCTAGGGGAAAAATCAGTCGTGCAAACATGAAAGAAGGGAATTTTTCGACATACAACGATCACAACCCTGTTCCCTTCGCTGTGGACCTGGAATCCACCAACAGTCCAAGTATGTTTGTTCTCAATGACAGGCAACTGAGGAACTTCCTTGATGATCTGCACAAGCTTGTCACCCTTGTACTTCTCCTCAAAGAGTGTAATAACGTCCCTCGCGGAAAGCTTCCCATTTAAAGGAATAGACGCTGTTGAGATGATACCGCTGAACCACGGGGCAACGGCCGGGATGAACGCAACTTTCAACGGGCTCACACCTGACGGAAGAAGTTCCGAGAGATGAAACCCAGCCTCCCGCTCATGAATGTGATCCGTCAGTGAATAAGGCTTCACACCATGCTTCAGACTCTCCGGAGTGACCTTGGGCACAGTCGTCGGACGACCATCAGGATCAGTTGCAGGGAGCGTACCCGCCCCACTGTATCCAGACAATCCAAACACCGTCGGGAGTCCACCGACATGTTTAATTAGAGGAGCGATCAGCATCTGCGCAGACGTCGCGTAGCAACCGGGGTTTGAAATTCTCTTGGAACTGCGTATGTTCTCGCGCCCGTACAGTTCTATCACACAAAAAAGCAAAGAAAAAATACATTTGTTCAATCGCACATATTCAAATACAATTAAGCTGGAGGGCCCTCACCGGGAAGACCATACGTCCACCCTTTCTCAAATCGGTAGTCCGCACTCAGGTCAACAATGACACTCTGCGTCCCCTTACGCTCCGCCGAACCACGATCGACGGCATCGACGTACGGTTTGCAGACACCGTTCGGAAGAGCCATAATCCATGCGTCCACCTCCCCTGACTTCTCTAACTGCTCGACATCTCTGTGAGAAAGGTTGGTGTAATCGATAGAGTGCTTAGTATAACCAGTCAAAGGGTACCCAGCAAGCTGGCGGGATGAGACATGGGTAAGATCAATATAGGGATGACCGGAGAGCAATGACGTGAGCGCCTGGCCGGTATAACCACGCGCACCAATGAGGGCAACACGTTTGATCTCGGTGCTGAGAGGACCATCGGTAGCACTGGTAGCATATCCACGCTTCGAGCCAGGGATACGACGAGCAAGTGTCGAGTATGCCTTAACTCCAGCAGGGGCCGCAGCAGTAGCACGATGAGGCGGGGCGGATGGTCCAACAGGGAGGAACGAGCGCTCAATCCTTCCCTTCGCCTCAAAATCCTTCACGATCTTCTCAACCTCTGCAACATCATGGACGCCATACCAGAACAAGCTCCTACCCGCCCTTGTGAAGCTCCCATCGGCGCGCTCAAAGTGCCACGCACGATTCTCGTCTTCTGCATGGGTGGTCCAGAACAACTTACGATGGTCCTTTTTAATGGAGTTGAAAACGTTGTCCGTAACGTTGTTAAGCACGCCGCTGCGGGACGCCAGGAGCTTAGTCATGACAGGAGTCTCGCCTTCAGGATGAGAGACGACAGCAATGACATCGAGAGGGTCGTCGCCGTAAATTGTGTAGGGTGTCTTCTGGAGGTCGTTCAGTACGCCGGTGATGCTTTGGAGCCCGGCGAGAACCTCGGGGTCACGATCGTGGACAACCTGACGGAATCGATCGGCACCGATGGCTTCGATGTTGTCGTGCTTGAAAAGCTTATAACCACGGCGGATGAGCGTACCAGCACCACTATCAGTGAAGAGTTCCTTCTGCAGGGAAGATGCCGAGATAACGGCAACTGAAGACGAACGAGGAAGGTAGTCGAGAAGTTCCTTGAACTCCCGCAGTTTGAGTTTGGTACCGTACTTGACCCAGGGCTCTTTCATGAGGGTGTCAAAGTCCTAGAGATAGAAGAGTGAATGACATTCCAATCAATATGAAACGCACATACCTCGTCCAAGTTGATAACATCCATCTTCTCCCCAGTGACGCCGTGAAACAAGCCACCCTTGTCGTTCAAAAAAACGATTTTCATAGGTTCAAGCTCCTTGGCCAGCTCTCCAGCTGCAATGTCAGCATTAACGTTGAGGATTTGGCCGTCGGGAGACTCCGCAAGGCTGGTTAGGATCGGAAGAGCACCGGCACGGATAGACGCCTCCAAAGGACGTTTGTCAACTTTGGTGATCTTGCCGACGAGGCGGTATTTGTCTTTATCTAAGTAGTCTGCAGTGAAAACTCCAGATGTAATTGGACGAGCACGGGTTCCCAGTTTCTCCAAGGCACCAACAAGTTTGAGGTTCTCCTCATGGAACACGCGACGAGCAATCTGGAGGGTCTTCGCATCTGATAATCATATTCGGGACGGGAAGTGTAGATATATTTCGATGACTGGCATACCTGTGACTCGAATTCCGTCAATGTAGTCCGGAACAACACCTTCACGTTCCATGATATCGTTCAGCTGGGGACCAGCACCATGGAGAACCACAGGGTAGAGTCCGACACGATACAAGAAGCTCAGGCTAAGTGCCAGTTCATCTAGATCACCCAGAACGGCTCCTCCCACCTTGATAACAGCAAACTTGGCAGGGGAAGTGGGGTGAGAAGCAGATGAGAAAATTCGAAGATGGCGTTCGACTTCGCGCTTAGTACCAATCGAGTACAACAAACGAGTAATTGTGTCCTAATACACATCGTTGGATGAAAATTCCTCATAGAATTAAACATGCAAACATACTCTTTCAGTCTGGGCAGCAGACTGTATTCCTCGTGTGTCTCGCCGTCTGACTGCTGAAACTACAACATGGCGCTGTCCAGCGACCTTAACGGCTTGTCGTGCAACACGAATCGAAAGCCTAGATGTGGTCGCAGCAGCCAGCATCTGAGTTGGTGTGTGAAGAGTCAGAGGAAGAGTATGGAAGCAATGCAGAGTCGGGAATTCGGATTTTTTCCATTCCTCGTGACTCAGGGAATATAAATGCCATTGGCCGTTGCCGCTTATCATATTCCGCTCACTTTGCACAGTTTTTGCCGTTGGCTACGACTATAGCCATCACGATGTATGCATGCGCAAACTTATCTTCTTCTAGTAAACTTAACGTCTTGCACCACCAAGTCGCGATCGTCGTCGTCCCGCAGTCGGCCGATCCAGCTGTTTCGGAAATTGTCCGACTAGTCCCTCCTCTGAGGAATCATTCAAGGCTGAAGCGATTGAACATTCATCCAGATGGGAGTGTTTCTTACGAATTGTCTATCACAACTAGTCCAGTTGTCCTCTTCGTATCTCTGCTTCTATGAAGTTCACGTACATGATGCTACAAAGGTTCAAGCTTTGATAAGCTTTGCAAAGAAGAAATCAACTCCCGTAAACGCTTCAGGGGCACTTATTAGCAATTATTATGATTTATCGAAAGGCCATTTTCAACAATGCCCGCTGTGGATCTTCATGCAGGCGAAGCTGATACATAATATGGTGAAACTTTCATTCCCAAAACCACCGCGAGAGGCTTCTGTTGTCTCATCAGAGTGGCATGGATAGGTCAAATCCACTGACTCACGGTATCAATTATAAAGGGTGTGCAAGCTACACCTTGAGTACTATGTAGTATGCTGTGTAGCATGAATCAACATGAGCACATACGTCTAGAGAACGCTGGCCCAGGTGATCAAATCTGAGGGAAGGCAAGCTGAATGAGCATGAACTTCCGAAGCTCTGAAATCCTCCCATGTCTCATCTGACATTATATCAACTCTAAACCGCCCAACTGAACTAATTCGGATTGACCGACCGAGAATCATGACGCAGTGACAAAGGAGATGAGGGGTGATGTGATACGACATACAAATAGTTGACAACGTCGAACATTTACATTGACTATATCTCCTCATGCAGCAATGGTGAAATTGATGCCGGTCACGCTTACTGTTGGAACGATTTTGAGATTAAAGCTTAATGAAGAATAGCCGACCTTCGCATTTGGAGATTGGCCGCCCCAGAACAGAATCGTAGCATCTGTGATCAGATCAATGCGCTAAGCAGGTAACGGCAGGTGAGTATTGTGTGAGACCGAAGGCCCGATACAAGGATCGCAATTTCAACATAGACGACGGCTACCACATTGATCATGATGTTGTTATGGCCCTGAATCCGTGCCAACCACTCCATGGGACGTGGAATAGGTTTCGGACAGTTCGAAGAATCGGCGATAAGACGAGACACGATATATGTTTACGTCTGGCATGAATCTCCCCCAACTTAAGCAGTTGAAAGATGCGTTGAACTACGATCCAGTGAGTAACATTGTGGCTAATAATTTGGAATTGTAGGCTCTACTCATGGCAAGTAAAGCTGCTTATTTTCCGCTTTCGATAGAGTATAGAGTGCACAATCATCAGGTCTGATGCAGGGGTCAATGAACCCCTGAACGATGCTAGCCATTCTATGGCAAAGCGAATTATTTCACATCAATGCCATTTGTATCTGCTCTGGTACACAAAAAGAGAGGTCTAGAAAAGTGGATCAATTACTTAGATTCTATGGGTGAAAAATCTTCAATATAATTAGATTCAAGCCTATATAAAGCATGTCAGTGAATGGTCTTCTACCAGTAGCCAATTAATCTGACCTCGTTCTGAGTGACACGAGTCACAAATTTCTCGATGATCGAAGCTACTTGCTCAGGATCCTCCCAGAAGAGGATGTGACCGATGCCGGAGAGCAGATGGGATTCACAATCCTTGAATTGAAGCTCCATTTGTTCGATCACATCCTTGCCAGAAATCTGGGCATCATCAGCTCCGTGAATAATGCATAAAGGTAGTCCCCTAGCGCCCTCCTCTTTCAGTCGCCTTGCATCGTGACTACGACCAATGACGAGCTTGGCACACTCCGGCGATAAATGGGTGGCAGCACCGACCCAAGACGCCATATCTACGAATGGTACCCCAGGTAGAGTCTGTGGGGCTACCAAACTATGGCAGAACTTGATGCGCTGCAAGAGGGCTTCCGAAGGTGACTCAGGCGAGCACATCCCTGGGAGGAATGAGAGCCCGAAAGGCGTCGCAACGATAGACATGACATCGCCCATGTAAGGGAGAGCTCCAAGCCATATGATACCTTTGATTGGAACGGGATTGTGGGCAGCGCAGATGTCGGCTGCGATAGCACCTATAATTTGGCACGTGAGTCGCCGGAAAGAAGAGAATAAGAGAGAGAGAGAGAGAGAGAGAGAAAAGCCGAACCAGCTAAACTCCTGCAGAGGAAGGTCAGCGCAAAGTCGCGACAAAATAAAACAAGAAGTACTGACCACCCTGCATAGAAAGGTCCATTGAGGTTAAAAGCTTCGCAAACCGCATCGAAGTCTTCTGCATAACGCACTGATGCATAGGCTTCCCCAATCGTAGGTTTGTCACTTCGAGCATGACCTCTGGCGTCGTATCGCACCTGCGGGAAGTTAGCACTACGTCGAGCACTCAAAGATAACGACGCACTAGGTAGAAATGCTTCTGGAAATCTGGAATTGAAAACAGCCTATCGAAGACAGTAGCAGCGCAAGCAAAGCCATGCACGAAGACGATGTGTGGCTTAGAGTGGTCTCCACATGCTTCGGCGAAGATGTTCGTACCGTCTTTAGAAGGTACAACCTTAGAAGTCAGAACCAGAGACATGATTGATGAGTGGCCAAAACTCATTAATCTCGAAACTTATATATCACTATAGATTTGCGCTCCGAGGAAGAATGTACCGAGAGAGTGATGGATATCAGAATGTTGTAATGGATCTCGACGGCTCCTCGATAAATTGTGTCCCTATTAGGTTTTTCACCTCGATCGGATAGCTGCTGAAATGGCCATGTAGCAGGTAAACAAAAGATTGAGTTATGTACATACTTACGAGCTTAGTCTTAAGTCTATGCCAAATGCAAGCACTAACGCACACCGAGCATCCATAGGTAATCTGATCAAGCTCCAAATATCTAGCCGCAGGTCATATTTCAATTGTACTTTGACGATCGATTCTTTTGCCTCGAATAGTTGTGCAGGGTCGTTGTGGATAGGACTTACCGGGGCAAGATCAAGATTGATGCGGCGCAGACTGTAGTCCATGTATCCATACTCTTTCTGTGAATTGGGCGGATACCAGAAAATACGGAAATTCTGGATGAATATATAGAAGAGGGAACCTCGCAGTCATGATGAAACCGGACATGAGCGCCTGAATTTGCTCCTCTTCGAGAATTCAGATATGTACGGCAGGCCTCCATATGTAGATCAATCCATAACTTCAATTGAAATGACGTTTTCGGATCTACTTACCCATTCAGGTGGGTATAAGTGTCTTTTGGAAAACAGCTCTGGTCATCTAACCCGGGTGAATTTTCGGCATGGTTTGCATAGAAATTACATGAAAATTGTACTGAACATACTCAGAGGCCCGAGGAAAACGATTGTACGTAATAAGACATGGAGGGCCGCTTTCGGAGACGCCGCAGCAGGTCGCGGTGTCCGGCCGGGGCATTTCTCACGCCTAGCCTCGCTTGGTCTTTTCCCCTTCAATAGCCTTCGATTTGATTCTGTTTCAGCCATACCTCGCCAACTCAAACAAAGCTCAGAAATGATGTCGATGCCCTCCCTTCCCGGCATCGAGTGGATCTTGTGTCTGTCATGTCCTGAAATGGATAGCTCTTTGTATGTGGCGTTGGACATGAGAAGTTCAGTCTGACCCTGACTTGAGTCAGGTATGTAACTGTAGCAGCCCACAACACGCGCAAACTGATACCAATGTCCACTTGAACGCGCGGGGGCTTAATCACATAATTCTAAGTATTTAGGTGATGGAGCCTCCGTATGCCAAGTTGAAGGTTGATCACAGTTGGGCACCACTATCATGTGTTGGGATGTGAGATTTCTGGCCATTTTTTGTAGCTTGATCCTGTGGATGTATTGTTCTCAAACTTTCAGGCCATCTTTATTTGTGTCTAGTACATAGCATTTTTTTATATAAGGTTCCATGACGCATGCGAGAGGTGCCGACCCATGTCCAATTGTGGTCACACCCAGGTCACATTGATGCCGA
>JABCKS010000261.1:6928-18135 GCA_018851325.1 Termitomyces sp. DKA19 | reverse complement strand
GAGAAGATGAAGCTAAAGCAAGTGATATACAAGTCTACAGTAGTTTAAAATGTACATAAGAGATGAAATTTGGCAAGGTAAGGATATCGTATTGATGATATCAAGACGACAATTTGAAGCATGGGAGTGGACTGAAAGGGGGAAGGGAATAAAAGTTCACGTTTGTGCATCCGCCCGGCCCGGATTGGTCACGGAAGATTTGCGCCATCATGTAGTGGCCCCATTAATTACCCCCGTGACTTGCTACTGTCATTTCATTCGACTTGTTCTCGTCCACCATTTCTCATTGAGTGCTGCTAGTGCTGATCCTTCATCATAATGCGAGCGTACTACTACGATAACCTCGAAGGTGACCAGCGCTTGCCGCATGATTACGTTCCATCACGGCCTGTGTCAGTCGAGAAACTCAAAACGCTGGGCGTAAAGTTTTGGACTATCCCTGTGGAAGGCTACGATACAGAAATCGATAGGCTTGCTGCGCAAGAGGGTTACAAAAACCGTGACATGATCAACGTGTCGAAGGAGGGGCTCGGGGACGTATGTATATCATGGCTAGGCGAAGAACTGATCGTGATCTGATCCTCTTATAGCTCTACGAGATAAAAATGAAGGGATTCTTTGAAGAGTGCGTAGTTTGACGTTTTTCATTAACAATGTTAATCCCCGATTGCCTCGAAGGCACATGCACGAAGACGAAGAAATCCGCTATGTTCTTTCTGGTCGTGGTTTCTTTGATGTCCGTGGTATGTTAATTCCACATATGATGTTTATCAATTCTGGGCTAACAGAAATGCAGAAACCCCCTCTGACTCGTGGATCCGCATCTCCGTTGAGCCAGGTGATCTTCTCGTCATTCCTGAGGGAATTTACCATCGTTTTACTCTGGATATGTCGAACAACATTAAGGCTCTTCGTCTCTTCAAAGTAAGGCATTTAAGACTTCTGTATAGCTTACAACTTACAAATATTTTCAGGACGAGCCCAAGTGGATTCCCTATAATCGGAGCGCAGATACCGACATCAACCCACACAGACTTGGGTACCTCAAGAGTATTGGAGTTTACGCATAAATTTAAACGATATGTTGTGCAGTACAGTTGTACGATCACGAGGTAGGAATCCGGACATATATGTATCATCTGAATTTTAGTTGCTTAACTATTTAGCGTATTCCAAGCGACGAAACAGCGAAACAGCGAACTTCCTTCATTCCTGAGTTCATAAGGATAGGTCAGTGTGCATTTCGGTATCAATTGATAGAATACGAGATCTGGAATGCCCATGCGAAACGTCCCTCAGAAACTACGTCATCTGATATGTTCACATTTAGCCTGCCACTGGTGTCGACCGACCAAGGCAATATTGTTCCTGGACCTCCGGGACCAAACAATCTAATAGTGTCCCCAAGCATGACCGGCAGTCGCTTTTGAACTGTCAATGTACCGCCAGAAGGCTGATTAAATGCGATAAAACAGAATGTCTTGGGAGTTGTCGTAAAACGAAGAGATTGTTCCAAGACAACTTCCTGGGGACTTGGGAACCAATAAGTCTGAGTATGAATCTAAGTTCATGTCAGGTTATGGCGGAACGATGGAATCCACCCACTGTATTGTAGATACAATTCCCGGAATACTTCAGCCATGTGCCAGCATCGAGGAGGTTATCCATCTCTGGAACAATGATTTCGCCCTCAGCCGTAGGCCCAACATCAAGTAGACTGGGAGGAAGTGTTTAAGCGATGTTGTCAGGAAAATGAAAGCGACCTACTAGTTGCCATTTTTCGATACGATATCAATCAATGTCTGTACGATATCCGAGGCATTCTTGTATTGACTTGCTAGGGTCGCGGAGTTATATCCAAAACTCAGGGGATCCATGCCCTCGTTTGACTCCCAACTTCCGGTCTGCGTCGATCCAAACGTGGTATACTCCGGCGTATCAAAGTCGGGTACCGCTGCGCATCCTATTCCATGTATAATCAGGATAGTGGGTAGAACAGCGTTGACGATTCATACTATTGTTGATAGTAACTTGACGCCCTTCCGCCCAAGCATGATTGTAATATTGAGCGGCGAAATCCAGAGTTTTATTCGGGCCTCCGATATCACACCACATAATCTCTGTCTCGTATTTATATGCGAGCTCGATCATATGAGGCAGCTGAATGTCATCGAGATAGTCATTGATAGGGAGTCGACCAGTATACGGTTCTAGCTCTGAGTCATTAAACGCATTGTGTGCCAAGTGACCCGGCCATGACGAGAAACCATAGGGACCAAAATCAGGATTAAACCTTGAGTAACTGTAAGAGGTGGAGAAATATAATGTTTTTAAAAAGTGCTCATACCATTCTGGTAAAGAATAATACGTTCCGCGGTGAATGTGAGGTTTCTCATTCTTTGCTGTCGTCAAGAGTTCCGACACAAGGTCACGCTTTGGGCCAAGATATACACTGCTTCGATGTGTTGTATTTCCCGTATCGAATAAAGAAAACCCGTCGTGGTGTTTCTATCCATCTCAATTTAGCCACGACGCGATTGCCGATATAAATAAGAGAAAATGACTTGCCGAAACAAGTACGAAATACTGTGCTCCAGCCTTGTCGAAGAAATCGACCCATGCACTCGCGTTGAACTTGGAGGCAGTGAAGTGTGGAATAAAATCATCGTAAACTACATCCTATGCAACAATCAGCAGTACAGGACCCATATTTGGCTCTCAATACACACAGGTCCATATGTGTCGAGGTGATGGTGGTAAGTCGGACTGCCGATCTGGTGAAGATCCCAGCTGCCGAATTGGTGAGCATCCAAGTGTAAGTCAACTAGCATGATCACGTACTCGTACCATTCCGCATATGATGTTGGTGGCCCCTGAAAGCATCTTGTAGAAGATAGTAGCTTTATCAATGGCAATAGACTCACCCAGGCCGGGTAGCTATAGACACCCCAGTGTATGCTGCAGAAACATTAGCGCAGATTCAATCTAAACGACAGAAGCCCCACAAAATGCCGAACTTAGCACCCTTCCACTACAGGATTCTGATTAAAGGACCCGTGATCTATGTTGTTTTAAATCTTACCCAGCTCGGTGTTTCGTGCAATCTGAGAACGTCAGCATCAGGTGTCCATTCCTTGATCAACGGGGCCGTTGGCCAGCCTTCAGACGATCCCAGATCCTCACCACTGGTATCTCGAAGACGGATCATCGCTTGTCCTCCTACTTTACTTCCCGTGACAAACACATCGACTCTGGCTTGGTCTGAAGGGACCAGCCGGTATACGGATCCAGGGCTAGTAGTTTCGATACCTGCACCTTCGACCGAGATAAGCACCTCCGAGTGGATTGAGGTTGCTGACGACAGTGTAAACGCAGGCAAGAGGTTTGCGAGTGTCACCTCCACCGCCTGAGCGCGAATGCCATTGATGAACTCCCACCGGGCAGTGAAACGTGCCTGGCGGACTGAAAGGGCAGGCCCAGAGTTTTCCTCTTGCAGGTTAGATGGGGTGAAAGATATGGCAAATAAATGAAGCCGTTGTGAAGGGTCAACACGCGGCAACGTGATGCTCTTGAGGACTTGTTCGGAGAAGATGGATGTCGACCATTGATAGATTTGGGTGGAGTTGAAGTTCTTGATGGTGCCATTATTTTCGAAATGGTATGGTCTAAGTAACAGTTTCCATGATCGCTGTCAGATCCGCAAAAGGTATAAGTCAATTGGAGCTCACGTCCGTATCGCACCGATGTTAAGGATCGGCCACATCCACCAATTCCTGGCGTACACTATTAAGACGCCCCTTAGTATGATTCCCAAATTGTGCTGATAGATCGGCCAATGCTTACACTGAATGGTTTGAGAGGAATTATCTGCGAAATTCAGCTCAAAATTTGACACAAATGCACCTGAACAAGGTGAAATGACATTCATGTTAGAGACACTTGAGTGAGCCTACCACCGGACCCATCACCAGCATACAAAAAATGAATTTCATGACCATAGGAAGGTTGCGCAAGAGTCAGGACCTGCCCGTCAGCGACAACGTTATCATTTCCAGTACCCCAGGTTGAGGGGAGTTCATACTAGATTCCGTCAGTTCTACTACGATGACTGGAATTGAATAAGCTACACACATCGATTCCGTCGTAATTCCATGCGCCCCGAGGCAGAAACTGACTATCAAAGCTGGATCCTCGACCATCAAAATTAGCAGAGCCATCTGGAGAAGCTGCTTGATTGTCAAGTAAAGATGATAAAGGCAACGGCACAGAGGTAAACTTGAGCAAGCTGGCCGCATAGCAGACAGTACTGAGTACAGACGTTGAAAGCAGAAAAAACGCCCACATCGGAAGGCTCTTCAGCTAGACTATACGTACCCTGCCAGCATTTTTAAAGAAATGTGGCCCGAAAAGAACCAAGAAACCTTGTGATTTGCAGGTTAAACGATCAATTCGATCTAATTTCAACGTCAGTGGGAAAGACGAACGAGCGGGACAAGGTCAGATGGTCGTCTTACGAGCAAGCATAGCGGGCCGCGCTCCTAGCTCATGACGCATATGATGGTTTCGATAAAGTCAACGATAGAGGAAGCTTCGTGTTAGCAAAAAAAATCCAAGTTTTTGGTGAGAAAGATAAGACGGACTTGCGATAGATATGATGGTCATGTAGTACGATTCTATAGAAAACTCATGATGTACACACCAATAACGCTAAGGTTGCAACATTAGAACAGTAATAAAATAAATATTGAGACCCGTAGGTCTACCACTCCGGGAAAGCGTGTCATCCTTGTGCAGGGGCCATGCTAATCTTCTCTGTATCGTTCCAATTTTTTCGTATGTCACCCCGAAGGGGACAAAGGTGTAAGTTCGGGTTGGCTATGTTTGTTCCAGGCTTTTGCTTTTTGTTCAACTGACGAGGTCAATATTAAACACCATGGCCGTGGTGTGATGTACTTATTTCACAAAGTTGGACAGTCTCCAAGCTTCAGCGTTTCGGCTTCCTACCTCAGGCTTTACCTATGATCAACTCTGAATGTGATTCGTAGCTAATAGGCCTAGATTCTTAACGACAGCAGTAATAATAAGCTCATAAATCTTAATACAAGAAAAATGGTTGAGGACCCATGGCCAAGGGCCAAACCTGCTAATGCTTTCATCTCCTGCCGAGGAGCACATGCAGTGCTGATTCCAGAACTATCTTTGGTTTTCGAAGTGTTCTCAAATCGGCCCCCACCGCTCTCACCAAGCCGAGATCAGTTGTTCCCGAAGCACGTTCTGACTGTGTGTTGTTCGGATTCGACATTTCATCTGGGAACGCCTGATCCATGTATTCGTGGTCGTATCTTTCTCCGGGGTAGATCATCTTCACTCTGACCTCGCCTGATGTTATGTCCCTGCTGACTGCCTTATGAAGGCGCAAAGAAAGCCCAGCAACGTACTCTATCCGTTCTTTGAACTTTCCTAGGACTTTGCGATGCTCTGGAACATGGCTCGGCCAGCCAGCGAGGGATAGGACATCCTGAACTCGCCGATAGAAATATGCATTCACTTTGACCTGGTTCTCTTGGTAGTTTGTCTGAGCTCGAGTTAGCGCTCGCCATCTTCCGACAACGGATTGAATCTCTGTGAACTAAGGTCAAGTACAGTTCCCTTACAACTAATATCTGCGCAAGAGGATACTGACCAGTTCTTTTCATAGATGCATATATTTCGCATAACATCTCTTCGCCTCTCCAAATTCCAGGCCGCCACGATCCAACCACAACATAACATGTCTCAGCAAGGCAGAATTGTACTGCCAACTGGACAGACATTGGATCAATCGACTGCGCTTCACATTCCAGATACTTGATCAGCGCATCTCCCAATGCTCGCCGATTAAAATCCCTTTCATTAGTGTCAACTCTTCCTTCCGGTTCTTTTACTCTGCTCAGCTCTTCCAATGTATCAGCTATCCATGCCGATGTCTGCATTATCTCGGCGTTGAGGGTGTCGACCATCTTTACCACGTCTTCTTCTGACATCGCGTCTACCTTGGTCAAGAAGCACTTCGCGCCTTGAAGCTCCGACGTGGTTTCATGAAGTAAGCGGGCGGTCTCATGTCTGCGACTCTCCGCTTCCTGAAATTGAACTTTCATTGCTTCGAGCTCCACGGTCAGGCTCTGAACTTCTGCTTTCAATTCTTCATTCCTCGTATCCGCAGCCTTCAACCTCTCCATTGTTTCGCTTAAGAGATTTGCAATGCTCTTTTTCTCTTTCATGCAGTCGGAAAGCCTCTTTTCTGAGTCGCGTATGTGTCGGTCGAGGAAAATGTGGGTATGGAACAAGTGCCTACTGTCGTACGGCGGAGTAGGGTCCTCTGTCGCGTATCTGCGTTCGGTGTTGTCTATTGAAAATCGTCGCGGGCGAGACCATGAAGGTGCGGGCCTAACCAATGGATAACCATTGCCAAGTGGCCGAGCGATGGTAGATGAGGTACGGTGCCTCTCAATACCATTTTTCTGGAATTTCTCCAACTCCCATGCTGGCGTTTCGTGGTGCTGGGTGTGTAACTTAGAGCCCGGACTGTTATCGCTCACGACTGAGGTAGATCACTCAACGTAGTCACCTTGTATATGGCACCCTGACCAGCGCTAACCACTCTCCTTCCTTCCTTATTTGGTTGCTGTTTCATTAATTCATTGATCGGCCATGCTTCAAACTTTCTTGGCTCTCGCGATCTATCATCAGTGTGCACTTGTAGTCTCGGCTGCGTCTGCGTTTGAGACATGGTGGTGGAGCAAGGGAATGCGTTTAGACGCCCCCAGGACTTGGTCAGGGTGAAGCTTCCATTTCACACCTTTCACCAAACGTGTTATGCCTCGTGTGCCAAACTATATCAGTCGGCGCCTATTTTTGTCATGAGGGTCGCTGTACTTTGTGGCCAACATCTTCACCCCATCCGCTCAACATAACACATGGCATCAGCACGCTCCGTCTACAAAGGCCCCGCGCGAAGGCTCGTCCTAGCGTTTGACGTCGGGACGACCTTCAGCGGGATTTCATACAGGTATCTCTGTTCATCTGACTGTGTGAGCAGATAATACCCACGTATTTTTGACAGCATACTGGATCCTGGACAAGTTCCAGACATCAGGAGTGTAATGAGGTATAGACTTATCACATATCCGCTCCGAGCTTGGATTGAATTGTCCACCTAGGTACCCCGCCCAGGTCGCGGGAGATGCTAAGATACCGACGGTCATCTACTACGACCCAAACGGCACTGCTCGTGCCGTTGGTGCAGAAGCGATGCGGGAAGGGCTCCATGAACTCGTGGAAGACGAGGGATGGGTAAAAGTAGAATGGTGTGTTGCATTTGCATTACCCTCTCGATTCGTGACCTTCAAAGACTCGTTCAGGTTCAAGCTGCATATGAGGCCTGCAGGTATGGTAAAGGATATCACACATCCACTCCCACCACTTCCAGCGGATAAGTCAGTAGTTGAAGTGTTTTCGGACTTCATGCGGTATCTCTTCGACTGTGCAAAAGCATACATAGTCGACGCACACCCCAACGGAAACGATCTGTGGAGATCTGTTGAAAGCAAGATTGAGTTTGTCCTAGCTCATCCAAATGGATGGGAAGGGGCGCAGCAAGAAGAAATGCGTGAGGCTGTCGTACTCGCTGGCCTCATTCCTGGTACTACGGAGGGCAAAGCTCGTGTGCAATTCGTGCCGGAGGGAGAGGCGAGCCTGCACTTCTGCGTGCAGAGTGGGCTTACTACGGAGCCCTTGAAGGCAAGGATAACATTCCGTTGTGGCAGAGGTGAAGGTGTACTCATGATTATATGTGGCAGAAAGGAGAAGGCGTGTTGATTGTCGATGCTGGTGGAGGGACGATCGATCTCAGCGCATATGGACAACGAGCTGGTTCAAATGGCCACGAGTTCGAGGAAATATCCGCACCCAAATGTGAGGAAAACGATTCGCATGTGCTAAAGCTACTGACTCTTGTCCAGGTCACTTGCAAGGTTCAGTCTTTGTTACACGGCGCGCAAAATTCTTCTTTGATAGTGAGTCACTGGTTTTGATATGGTGATGAGAGTGATCCCTGTTTATAGTTTTTGTCAGACCTCCTCCATGGGTCCAAATTCATGGAAGATGTCGAAGTCATCACCCAACACTTCGACCAGAATTCGAAGCTAACCTTTCGAAGTATCGACGAACCTCGTTTTATCAAATTCGGCGGCCTTCGAGATAAAGACCCTTTGCTTGGGATCCGCTCTGGTCAACTTAGGTTGAACGGGTGAGTCTAGATCATCTTTCCAACCCACTCCCCCATTTTCATAGTCTCTATAGGTCAGACGTGGCAGATTTCTTTCAACCTTCCGTAACATGCATTATCCAGGCAATCAGAGATCAGCGAGAAAATGCTCAACGACCCATAAATGTATGTAGTCATTTTGTTTTCCACGCGGGACTCCCATCTCAGCGCCTCACGAAGTCTGTTTTCCTCGTTGGTGGTTTTGCCGCGAGCGAGTGGCTATTTTCTCAGCTTAGAACGGCATTGGAACCACTTGGTCTTCGAATATGCCGCCCGGATACCGGTGTGTGAGTAACATGTATATTTCACGTAGACCCCGTTCTAACGTTATTATTATCTGGCCAGGAACAAAGCCGTAGCTGAAGGTGCAGTATCATTTTACCTTGATCATTTTGTCGCCGCACGAGTTGCGAAGTATTCTTATGGCGTCGAATGCACGGTGCTCTACGAAGAACATAACGGAGAACATTGCGCTCGCTCCTCTCGTGTTTATACATCACTAACAGGGTTACGGAGGTTACCAGGATATTTTGACACCATATTGAGAAAGGTTTGAGAGACACTGAATATTCAACAAAGGGTCTGAATGAAGATGATCAGGATATCCGGGTGTCTGAGACTGAAGAGTTCCGCAGGTCCTATGCCATGACTGCCCGTAACACGGGAACCCTTCGACGTGTTGAAGAATCGATCATATGCTATCGAGGAACTCTGGCAGTACCTCAATGGATGGATGAAGACAGCCGTAGGTCCCCGCAAACTCCATTCTAGATCGACGTTGACGAAGCCATACGTAGAAATGTACTCCACGTTATGTGTCGTGGAAGCGGATACTTCAGTCCTGAGTCAATCGCTTCGCCCATTGTATGCTGGAGGTGACACTCCAACAATGTATTACAGGATGGAGTACGACATCGTGCTCTCCTTTGGCCTCACAGAATTGAAGGCACAGATAGCTTGGAGAGAAAATGTAGGCACTGCGATCTTCTCTTGAAAGCTTGTCCTAATTACGAGATAAATCACAGGGCGAGGAGAAAAGGTTCCCCTTAGCGAAACTGTCCCAAGCTTGTCTAACTGCTTCTCAGAACGCCAGCACGCATCATCTACGACACCAGAAAATAGCCGTCAATCCCCAGGGATCAATGACAATTCTAGGTATACATCGCCGGTGTGTGGTTTCTAGACCCCAGTGAGCTTAAACAAGTGTTCTATGGAGCAGAGTTAGAGTTATAGAAATAGCATCGTAGAGGGGACTGAACCTCGGGTGATCTCGAATGCTGCAAATGTGGCAGCGGCAGACGGTATGCTGTACGGACATATAAGTTTCACATTTATTGGTCAGAATGGCGAATTTTATTACCTTCTCAGCACTGTTCAGAGCGTGATTTAATGCTAATTAGACAACAAGCAATACTAGACATCTCTACTTACATGAAGGCGAAAGGCCACGCAAAAGACCAGATCTAGATATGATTCATTGGCATCGGACACATGAACCTGTATCTATCGTACACGACTTACGGGCCAGATTCTGCCACTATGGCTTTCAATTCATTGACGATATATTGAGCAGGTGTTCCTGTAGGGGGAATCGGTCGAAGCTGTATTCGGGATTTAACGACATCTAAATGAGGGTTAAAATGTTTCATAGCTCAGATGTTTGAGGACATAGTAACCGAGTGGATAACACGCAAGCCAGTACGCGATCTGATGATAATGAGTATAAGAGGAAAGTTCAAGAGATACGGTCCGAACTTACCCCTCCCGTCGCTCCGCTTGCAAGTAGTGCCCACACAGGAAGTTGGGGTCCATGAACCTTGGAAAATTCACGCTTGGAAAATTCGAATGCTTCTCATCAATATAAGTTGACTGGAAAAAATTCGATAAGCATTCATCCTACCCGTGTAGAAGCTGATGAAATATGTAAGCTGGTGCTCGTAGAGTCAATGACGTGACATACGCAGCATAAGCGGGTATCTCTCTGACAACAGTTACCTGCATTGGAGGTTAACGTTCGATCTGTCAGATGTCGTGGAGCACGACACTCACCCAATACCCTCGCATTATGCCCTGTCGGAATCCCCACTGTTTCCACATCTCCCAAACAACCTCTCGTAACCGTTTATCTGTTGCGGCACCGTACTGGCCCTGCATCCGGACCTTGAACATCTCAACTAGAAACATCACGTCAGCAGACGTCAACGGGACGATGACGACGATCATCGCACCAGGACTAGCTAAGATGGCATTCGCCGCGCCCGCCATAGACCCCGCAAGTGCAGTCTCCTTCAGTGACAGCTGAGGAAACGGTGAAATCAACCGCCGTGATATACCGTATGACGCGAACAACAACGAATTGACCCCAGCAATGCCTAGCAATGGGCTTGCCATACCTACCACACAACGTGGGCGAGGTAAGGGGTGGAAATTGGCTGTACGCACCCTTGTAGAGAGCAAAAAATCCTTCCTTTCTTAGAGTCTGTACGAGGATATCCATGGGTCCTTTCTGCATTATGCGATGGAACACAGGGATGAAAATACATAAGGAATAACTTACAAACATTCCCTCTGTGTAATCAAGTTCTTTTTAGTTCGCGAATCTTATATAGTCAAACTCGAGCTCAACTGGGTGCAATTTGAGCACGGGTTTTTATTGTGTCCAACGGTTGTCCCACAAGGACCTGTGCAGCTCCTCCTACACTCCCAGCGATTAATTCATTGATAGTTGATTGTGGGGCCATTAGATGGGTACCAAGGGGAAGGGGAGAAAGGGCTGAGGGAAGCTTGGAAGGTTTGTCATGTTGCAAGCAAACAAATCCGGTATGAGCACGATCAACGCGTCATTATCACGCGATCTGATACCGGTCAGTTTTTGGAGGTCACAATTCCAAGAGCCCTTTAC
>JABCKS010000260.1:9533-25954 GCA_018851325.1 Termitomyces sp. DKA19 | reverse complement strand
TTGCAAGGTAATTCTTCTTTGACTCAAAGAGTAGACTGTACAAGTGCAATCATGAGGCTAGGTACAAGCTAGTAGTCTATATTAACAGACAAATGTTTATGCTCAAAGCTGCTCATGATGCCTTGGGGCATAGAGGTGCATATGCAACCAAAATGCTTATACAGGAATGCTTTTAGTGGCCTGAAATTGATGGAAATGTGCAGTAATATGTTGGGACTTGTCACAACTGCCAGATTAGACAGAAGACTGTGGTGAATAGAGCACCAACTGTAACCTATATACTCTCTATCTTTTAAACAATACACATTGACACTATGCATATGATTCTAGCTTCTAATGGCTGCAAGTACATTGTCCATAGTAGATGTGCATTGTCTTCTTGAATAGAAGGGAGGCCCTTGCACAAAGAGAACTACAAAACCATTGGCCAATGGTTGTTTGAAGATGTGATCTGCCACTGGGGCTGCATTGCAGAAATCATCATGGACAATGCTGGTCAGTTCAAGAAAGTCACAGCTTAGCTTGAAAGGAAATATGGAATCAGAGGCATTGCCATCTCTCCATATAATTCTCCAGCTAATGGCAGGATTAAGAGACTACATTGGGATGTGAGACAAGCCTTATTCAAAGCTTGTGAGGATTGCACTAAATGGTTCTAGTTTTTCTACCATGTAATATGGAGTAACCACATAACCATTAAACAAAGATTTGGATGTTCACTATACTTCATGGTCACTGGAGCTCATTCAACTCTGCCTTTGGATCTAGTAGAGACTACCTGGTTAATTGAATTTCCAGAAGGGCCATTATCTACAGAGTTAGTTAGGTATAGGGCTAGAGCACTAGCTAAGCACTACCAGCATGTGGAGGAAATGAGGGTTATAGTAGGAAAAGACAAACTCCAATGGGCCTTAAAGTTTTCAGAGGAATATAAGAATTCCATTAAAGACTTCAATTTCAAATCCTTGAACTTAGTCTGAGTCAAGAACATGACTACAGAGAGCTCTTTCAGTGCTAAGATGTTGCTATGATCTTATGGGCCAATGGTAGTCATTGCCAGGACCAGAGGTAGTAACTACATTGTAGCAGAGCTGGATGGGTCTGTTTGGCAAGCAAGGATAGCTGCTTTTAGAGTTATACCTTATAAGGTATGGAAGAGGCTAGTATTGCCTCAGGGACTGGAGAAGTGGGTAGATATCACCCCTGCAAAGCTTAAAGAACTGAAGGAGGAACTACAGAAACCTACTGAAGTTGTCAACCAGGACAATTCATTTGGGTTAGTAGTCTTGCATGAACCCACTGAAGAGGAGTTGGGAATGAGGGAGGCTGAGACAACCTGAGGGTTCTGAGTTGGTATACAAAAAAAAACCCTCTATTAAATCTTAATATGCTACAGTATACTAAGAAAGAAAGGAAGAGATACCAGGGAGACTGGTGGGTGACACAGGGAGCATTGAGAGCACTATGATTAAGGACTTCAGTCTCAATGAATAAGTCTGAAAGTGGAGGTGGTCAGGATTAAGCCCATTGGGCACCAATAGCACTTTCTTAGAAAAGTCAAAACTTGGGTGCCATTTTGCAAGGGGCAGTCGGTATGCTAGTAGGAGCCATGCAAGGTGCCAGGGAGGAAGGAACATGGGTCAAAGTTTTTATAGTGTGGGGGAGCAGGATGATTGAGTGAAAATAATGGGAGGAAAGTTTTCCTTTGAAGGAAAAGGAGAAAATAGTTTTCAAATTGGCTGGAGAGACAGCAGAGGCAGAAGGCATGACTCACTGGCATCTTGGACATGACTGGGGGCAGTCAGCTCATGGTGCAGGGGAGGTAATATGGTTACCTTGAGACGAGGTCAGCCAGCATATGAAAGAATAATATATCCGGAAGCAAGCTGAAAACTGTAAGCTGCTAAGGATGCTGAAAACTGTAGGCAAAGAACATACGCAAATAAAATTGTCTCCCCCTGCTGGTAGCCGCCAGTGAGAACCCAAAGCGATGGCAATGAGCTGCTAGGTCAGCCATCACAGATGACATGACTATGCCGATAGCTGCTCAAGGTGGCTGCGCTCCGAGATAGGTGCGATCACGGATCACTGATCCGTGATCACCTAATCAAAACCTACGACAAAGGAAAACATTTATCTCGCGCTCCTCGAAGGAAAAACTTGACTGTGCCACTCACCAAAACGACCGACAGTCACCCCACGAGGAACGACGACCCGAGCGAGTTCCCGGTTGCGGACGACGACCAAAAGCACCAAGAGGGGAGGTGTTAGCCGGCAGACGGCTAAACCTTGTCAAGCCAGAAACAGTCGGCCGAAGCACGCATCGGTAACCCAGGAAGGCATCGGCGCCCCGAGTATGCGTCAGAAAGACATATAATCATGCCATCGGCAAGGAGGTCCATGCGAGGAGAACGCAGTATAAAGGGAGACGAAATGGTGCAGGAGAGGGTCAAGCAGAACTACGTGCCACGGCTCGGATAACCCCAGGGAGTGGTTGTCTTAGGCTCACGAGTACCAGAGTGCTTCGGGTTTATATTTTTTATAATATTGTTGAACCCATTCAGTTGTGCGAGACCGTCTCGATCACACGAATAAATCATATAAAATTATCTACTGTAGTAGCGACTAGTGAGCTTGCGTGTAACTAAGCCTCCAAACTTCTGTGAAAACAAAGTTTGATCCATTGATCCGATCAATTGACGGTATCAAAACTTACATTTCGCAATCAACATGCTAGCCGCATCCTTCCACGCCGGATTCTTGCTGGCTCTGTCGGCTGGATAGCTACGTTTGGGGAAGCCGGTGGTGCTCTTGTACCCTCCACAACTGGAGCATGGATTAACAAACATGGTGCCAAGAGTCTACAGCCCCTGTGCGTCGCGATCCTTCTTAGAATTGTTAATTACTCTGATTCATCCCCTAGACTGGTGGCAGTGAGGGGGGTACTGATCATTATGTGGGCGATCGTCCCAGGTCACCGCCCTATAGGCTGAATGCTACATTTATAGAGAAGCACAGGGAATATACTTCTCCACTAGTATTGGCGACAGACGTCATTTTTGAGAAGTATAGCACGATTGGTGGCCACAACTTTCTCCGTTTTTCCGATTGATAGGTATCTTTCTTTAGATAATACCTGGATTTGCAGGATTTACATGAGTATAAACATCCTACCATGCATATGATCACGATCATCATATAATGACAAACGGGAAGATATAGACCTCACGCGAGCGATGGGCCATCCTCATGTTCTTTCGTCAGCCAGCGCCAGTATGACCCCATTGGAATCAGGGCTTCCATTCAAGCCTCCATTATCAACCTGTATGAGTACTCTGCTCTGCCTGCACGTGCAAACTATATCGTCGAACATCTGCTAATTCTCCCACAATTGCCGACAAAACATGCGAGGAAAGGTTTAATTCGGAAAGTTACAATATAAGAGTACCAGCACAAAGAAGGACAGTATAATACAATATGGAGTAGAGTAGAGGACGTATCCTACCCCCGCCTCTTAGCCCTGTATAGTGGCTTGCCGGCGGTATAAACAGAAATTATCATCATCATCCCACAATCGCAGATATCTCGAAGAGCACCGGGCCGCTCTTCCGAATCCTAACCACATTGTTGTCGTTGACTTTGTATCTTCATACTCTCAATCAGAGGAGGCTCTTTCGTATCTCAATGTTAGAAAATACGACTGAAACCGAGGCGCTTCGGGAAACTCTACCAAAACAAACTGCGGAAGAGTCCGATTTCCCAGCTGTCGGCACGGATGAGGTAGATGCCCTTACCAGTGGTGTCAAGTGCCCAGCCAAGACCAAACAGCATACCGCGACAGCCCATGTACAATTTGTTGCACTGTGTATATCGTTGTTCCTTGCAGGTTGGAATGATGGTACCACAGGACCGCTTCTACCGAAGATTCAATCCGTATACCACGTAATGAACTATCCCAAACCGTCCGTTATTCAGTCTTTAAAGCACCATCTTTAAAGGTCAATTTCACTATTGTATCACTGATATTCGTCTTCGCTTGTCTGGTAGGACATATTAATTTTGTCTTCTTGCTTCAACCCTGCCCTAAATCCTAACGCATAGGGTTTCTTCATCGGATCCCTGATAAACATACCACTTTCGGACAAGCTAGGATTTGGGAAGGTAGAGTCGGTAAAATCTATCTGCAATCCTAAAACTCATCTCGAGTATAGGTCATGGTGCTAGGTATTCATCACAGCCTATAAAATGAATGGATCGACTTAAGTTGATCTCCACTGTCCTCAAGGTTCTGTTTTACAAATGGTTGGTTACATGCTCATGGTCCCTGCTCTTCCATTCCCGGCATTCGTAGTAGCATATATGATAAACGGTGCAGGGATCGCCCTTCAGGTGCCAGTGTTTATTTTGCCCGATAATCAACATTCTTCTAAGTTTGCTCGTGTGACCAGGATGCTCAGGCTAATGGCTTCGTAGCAAGCTTTGACACAAATGCAGAGGCCAAAATGGGTGTACTGCACGCTGTATATGGTACGTTTGCTACCAACGTTTCATTTCAGAAAGAATGACAGATTAAAAGGTGCGGGCGCCCTCTGCTCGCCTCTTGTCGCGACGCAGTTTGCGCAGCGAAAACATTGGTCTTTACACTATCTTGCATCCTTGGGCGTTGCTGTTATCAATACCGTTGTTCTCATCGGTGTTTTTCGATTCAAAAGACAAAATGGTGAGAGAGGGAGAGTTGTCACAAGAAGACTGACACGTACAAGTCTCTTTAGATTGTCTGAGAGAAATTGGACAAGTGATACTGGAATACCCAACCCTCGAGCAGTCAACCAACGAAAACGGCAAATTTCGTCAGATTCTCGGTCATAAAACTGTCCAACTTCTGGCATTCTACATTCTGATCTATGTTGGTGTTGAAGTTACGACCGGTAGTAAGGTGCCTATTGCCTCGCCTATTTGTCCTTGACTCAAACGTCATGTTCAGGTTGGATTGTGACTTACATCATCGAGGAGAGACATGGTGGCCCTTCATCGGGGTATATTTCAACAGGTTTTTTTGCCGGTGAGAATCAAAGAACTCAATGTATCGGATCTCTCTCAACTCCTCCAGGTCTTATGACCGGCCGCGTCGCGCTCCTTTGGGTCAATGAAAAGGTTAATACAACGGCGTTATTGCTCGAGAAAGCAAAACCTCTGATATCCCTCTACATCAGATTGGTGAGCAGCGTGTCATCTTCCTTTACGCACTCTTAGCCATCGGGTCAGTCGCCTCATTTTACTTGTAGATTCTAACAACACTGATTGTACTAGTCTGGAAATGGTCATCTGGTTCGTCCATTCTCTGATTGGTGACGCCGTCGCTGTTTCGGTCATTGGCATTCTCCTTGGGCCCATGTACCCTATTGCTATGAACCATGCTGGACGTGTCCTTCCACGCCAAATTCTTACTGGCTCAATTGGCTGGATAGCCGGATTTGGTCAGGCAGGCAGCGCGATTCTGCCCTTCATGACTGGCGCCATTTCCAGCAAGTATGGGATTAAGAGCATGCAGCCTCTGTACGTATCTATCTTTCCTTATTAAAATTACATATTGATCTCCTTTTTTTTGTTCTTCAACGTTTAGCTTAGTGACAATGATGGTGGTCATGGTCATCATGTGGGCTATCGTCCCAGGTCATCGGAACCTGGATTACCAGCCTCTGGAAAATAGGTCGCAGGAAGACTTGGAGGTTGACATATAGCGTTCGATATCTATCATCAATCGGCAAACGCTACGACTGACAGAGAAAAGGATTTGGATTGATACTATGTACACTTCCACGTGTATCGACAATATATTATAGTCATTGACCTCGCTACCCTTTGATGATTGACGGTTCCGGTGTGTTCAAATTCCTCTTCCCTTTTGTGTCTTCCGCATAATTTTCGTAGAAGTTGATGTCGTCCTTGTCCGTGACATCCGGATCTGCAGGCCCCCGCCTCCCAGGGCCATCCCAGAAATGGAACGCTTGACTCTGCACCCCATAGGAAGCGGGCACAACTTCGATTAGATCTCCACGCGCAATTTCAATTGCAGGTATCTCGGATGCAGGGAGTCCAATAAGGTACGCCAACATACACCGGATAACGGACGCATGCCCTATGATTAGCAGATCTTCTTGTTCTTTCTCTAGCTCAATCAACACGGGATCGAGACGCACTACGACATCGAATAAGCCCACCCCATAGAATGTCCGGGAAACAGACATACCACTGAGGTCGTGATAGCTCTCCGCACGTGGAGCCCGGAATGCGTATGGGTCCTTTGAGAAGCGTGCCCAATCCTCCGGATAGTATTTCTTCGCCTGCTCAGGTGAAAGTCCGTCCCATATACCCGGGTTGATCTCAAGCATCTGGGGTTTCTCTACAACTTTGATGTTTAGTGAAGACCCTGAAGCCTTTGTTACTGTGGTCCTGCCCACTGTCGAAATGGCAGATGTTGGCTCGGGGGATGGAGCCACCAAGTGACCATCCAAGGCATTCATGGTCTGAGCGGTGGCTAAAAAGGGATACGCGGTGTGATTTGCGCGGCGGCGAGTGGAGGTCCAGATCTAGTAATAATTCAAACTTAAAGCAAAAATTACGAAAAGACTGACATACAACAAGTTTGCGCTCACGAGGGTCAATACTACGTTCCTTGAGGCTCTTAGCACGGCGCTCAAGAAGGAAATCCTTGAGGCGTTCTGCATACTCCCATCCAGCAGGTGAAAGGTCTGAGTCGGCCTTGTAGGAATGCTCTATCACAGATTGTCCAGACTGGAAAGGCCTCAGCGGATGTCAGTAGCGCCGGGAAAGACATACTCTAGCAAAATATATTGTCCGAAAGCGATTGTGAATGTTCATTAGGAAAAAAACGATCCTAGACTATTACTCATTTAGCGAAGTTTCATATCAAAAGTAAGACGTACTTGGAGGTATCCTTGAATATTCTAGGAGGACATAAGTCGCATTTTATAATTTTCTGATTAGGCGTACATTCAATTCTATCTTTTCGCCAACCTGCAGAATGCAGTCTGAGTTGCAGTAGATAAATATCAGGGTATAGTGGACTTGCGTTGATTATCCGAATATACGGCCATGTCCTATCGTCAATCGTCTCATAATACTTCTCATGGTCACGGATACGCTTGTAGTAGTCTTCTACCGCTTTATTTGGATCCCAAGCGCGATACTGTCTTCAAGTATGAGTACATACGATTGCTGTGAATGAGCGTTAATCCATACGTCGGGCGAAGATATCTTGACACTCCTGATGTTGTTTTCAATAATTTCTTGATCATCACATATCGATTCTGACGACCAAAGATCAAGAACAGGAATCGCATGCGCGATGCAGACTGACCGAGTAGCACAACGTGGATTCCAGCCTTATCAAACTTCTCAGCCAGCGCCTGGCGCGTAGCCTTCGACCCGTTGTTCGCGTCATATATTACGACCTGTCCCCCACCTTCAAAGAATTCCCAAATCAGCTGTTCACAGCCCGTCGAGACCTTTTTCCTTAGTTCGTTTGTCTCGAGACTCTTCTCGCCTGTTCCAGCAATCATCACATAGCCAACAATCACAAAATACCGCGTACGAACCCAGCGTGAAATAGTCTGGAGGCAGTTTTTGCCCAGCGCCCAGGATCTTACGACGATAATCACCTAACGACACTACCTGGGTCTTGACCCCCATCCATCGTAAATAACGTTCAAGTGCACGCGAGATGTGAGTTTTGCCTCGCGCAGGCAGGCCTATTGTAAGTACCAAGATCTTTCCTGCATGGAAGAGCAGCCCCGAGGCTGTGGTATAGAGAGGTGCGACCATAGTAGCAACACTGGGACCAAGATAAGATGAAGATAATTATATAACAATTCATCGAGTAGATAAGATAAGATGTAGTTGAGAAGTCATCAAATGTTTAATGCGGTATATGACAGAATATAGAGCGAAGCGAGAGACAAGAAAAAGTCATGATCCAAGAATACGGTCAAATACCGGTGAGACCGGACATATCTGCCGCCGCTCGGTAATCTTCCATTTCTTTGTCAAGTTGATTTATTGTGATGGTGCGCTTCTTAATTCGCTTCGGCCCTTTCTTTTGACGTATACGTCTTGGTGGGACAGGTATACTAGTGGCAGCATTTGAAGGTGATACCAGTTGCATCTGGCTCCGAGCCTTCTGCACATGATGTGGTCTATATCCAGCATTTTTGAGTTGGGGCAAAAGAAGTTTCAGTAAGACTAACATTGTCGACGATACACCGTTAGCCGCACTCTGCTGCGTTTTTGCTGGGTTTCCGATCCTATTCAAAAGTGACGGTATTGGTGGTGGTCCCGCCTGTGTTCCAGGTGACTGTGTCCCTTCTGTTATAATTTCAATCTTCAAAGGTCGTCCTAGGTAAAAAGTGATGTCTTAAGATCACGGTCATGCACAACATCACATAGGGGGCTCACTTCCATCTACAACCTTGCCATCATATTTCTGCTTGGCCAGCATTGCGTCGCCTGGGCGCGCAAAACTGACAACAGCCATTCCTTTCGAGTTTCCCTGCGAGTTATAAACCAAGAAACATTCCCTTAGCGGCCCTATCGTCTTCCGAAATAGCTCCTGTTCGTCAATGAGTGGCGCCCGCAGCGTTCGTCGCGAATGAAAGAAACCTGACCTCTACTTCCGAGTCCTTTACATCCAAAGGAAGTCTGCTCAAAAAAATTTTGCTTCCAGGGTCAAGCTGAACTTGTTTCCCCTTTCCAATCGAACTAGGACCTTGAGCCGGCACATTCTTCCATGCGGGAGCCGCATGACCCGCATGATTGCCTAGAAGCTGACGTTTGGGACCATGAAACGTGTTCAATCGAGCATATGCATTGACGTTCATCGTAGGGCGTGAGTAGTATGCAGACATTGTAGAATTCCAGCTGGAGGCAATGAAGTGTTCTCGTAAACAACAGGATAACAAACGCTGTCGTATCGGCTACTGATCCGATTTCCGATTTCTTTTTTTCCGTGTCCGAGTTCTGACACAGCGCTGCTCTTCCAAAGGTCTTTGCCCAATTGATAGTTGTGGCTGTAAAAATAACTGCTCCCAATGAGGCACACCTATTGCATGCATACATTAAATGAGGTACTTATTTTATATCCAATATGAAAATTATGAGCAGATTGGCTGACATGTGTATTTATGCAGGACTTACATTCATAAGCGTCCATGTCGTTGGCATGAGCGATGCCCATCGCACAGCAGTGCGACTTCTGACCACTACCAAACATCTCTCGTAAAGAAAGGTTTCCTTCGACCATCATGAGTCGAGTCCTGTAGTGCTCTCCATGCATGAGAATTAAGTATGAAGGTTTTTCTCCATATTGCAGGGTCGTATGGACTCGCATGTCTCGGAATAAGACATCTGGTCAGGGTGTCGCGTCTACATATACGCTCGAGAGATGACTGACGAACCTCGCCCTGCCCACAAACTCTCCATGCATTTCTCTACGAAGTCCCATGTGGAGGTTTTTGCACTAACTCATCTCCAACCTGAGTCCGCTCTGTCTACCGATGACTATCCTATTTATCATGGATTGCGAGCCACCGCGCTCGGCGTACCGCCTGCGACACATTGGTCTAAAGATGGCACACGCAGACTATCGCGAACTATAACAACATACTCTCTAGCACCTTTGAATTTAAATCTAAGGCTGAATCTGCTGAGACTTCCATTCAATTCGACTTGACCCCTACAGCATCTCAATTCGGCGAAGCCAGGAAAGTGTCAGCGGCGCCCTCGATATCATCCGCAGAACAAGCGCGCGGCCGTAGGCTTGCTCTGATCCATCTTATTGTACTTTATTGTGCACTTTTTGGAGAGGGCTGGAATGATGGATCCAATGGTCCGCTGTTGCCTGCCTTCCAACGCCAATATAATGTACGTTCACTTGCAAGTGACAAACTGACTCTGAGCGAAATCTAGCTCGGTGACTTGGTCGTCTCATTATATTTTGTATCGAATTGTGTAGTAGGTAGTTTTTAAACCTCCGTGCGGTACGGACGGCCACTCACGTGAAACGTAGGGATTCATATTGGGTGGCACACTGAACATGTCCCTCAATGAGAAGATTGGCTTTGGCAAAGTATGGGTTTTCTACCTCTTTAATCTCTTCTACTAATCTTCATAATAATGTACATAGTGTATAGTAATCGGTATCCGTCATTCCTTCTTTGGAGACTCGTTCACGGATTGAGTTATGTGTCATAGGGACTACCCTACAGCTCATAGCCTCTTTCCCAATTATGGTATTCGTGAAGTTTATTACTGGCCGTGGCCTTTCGTTACTGGTTTTTCGTCTGCCCTGATCCGTCCTGGTTAACTCTGACGCGAAGCTATGTCTAGGGCGCTCATCCCAACGAATTTGTGAGCAGTCTATCCCAGAACATGGAGATCAAGCTTGGTTTTTTGCATGCCTCTTACGGCGAGTCTTTGTCTCTGCATAACAGATTTATCCAATTCGAATTTAGGCCTTGGCGCGTTTAGCTCCCCTTTTGTAGCTACCCATTTCTCACATCAACATTTCTGGTCTTTCCACTATCTCGTTTCTACTGCTTTAGCAGTTTTGAACACCGCAGCGCTTATTCTTGTCTTTCGTCTCGAGCGTATTGAACGTATGTACTCTTTTGACTTGAATAAAATTACATGACTCTCAAGTACGTATACAGCGTTGTTAGAACAAAGCGGACAAGCTATGCAAGATCCCTCCCGGCCAGTCAAGCTACGCATCAGAACATTTATCGCCAGATACTCGGCCTTCGGGCTGTTCACATCCTGACCATGTTTTCCGTGATTTATATCGGGGTCGAGGTCACCCTTGGAGATATGAAGGATCATCTCGGTGGTATATCTTGACATTGACTGTCTTGAGGCTGGATTGTGACATTCATCATCCGTGAGCGGGGTGGAGGCCGCTCGTCAGGGTATATTTCCTCAGGTTTTTTTGCAGGTATGGTACTATATCACCTCGAATGTGTTTCATAAACTCAATAGCTCAAAAGGCCTTACAATCGGGCGCATTGGTCTTTTATGGTCCAATCAACTCGTATGTTGATGACGATCTTGGTCCGCAGAGTGAACCATGTCTCTCAGTGGATCCACAGGTCGGGGAGCATCGTGTTATACTAATATACTCTTTAGTTGCTCTCGTGTAAGTAAAGATCCGTGACCAACCATCATGACCAAGTACTACTCAGCTTTTACAGACTGGAAATCACCATCTGGTTTGTACCCTCTATAATTGAGAATGCAGTCGCTGTAAGCCGCTCTCAAAACTCCAATTAAACACTAAACGACTCATCTCGCCCGTAGGTTGCTATGATTGGCCTCGTCCTGGGGCCTATGTTCCCTGTCATGGTGTCACATGCCTCCAAAGTACTTCCTCGCTGGCTCATCACTGTCAGCATTAGATGGATCACCGGCATTGGGATGACTGGTTCAGCTGTACTTCCCTTCCTTACTGGTCTACTTTCTTCCCATTTCGGAATTAAGGTTCTTCAACCTTTGTGGGTTTCCTCCCTTTCTATTTATTTGTTGCAGAAGAAGTCTGATCCTTTGTCTGGCTGATCATCTGCCTAGAATGATCTCGACGATAAGCACTATGCTGCTTGTCTGGATATTTGTGCCTATAAATGTCAGGCGTGTGAACTCGAAGTCGAGTTGAGACACAACTTGTGTTCCATCCATTATATGTTAGTTGGAGGTTCTTAATTCGCTCTGTTTGCTCAATCTAAAAATTGACGCTGTCCTTTGTTCAAGTCACTTGTGGATAATTCAACATGCAAATGAAGTCACGTTCTGCTGATACTTGTGATCACTACAATGAGAAAGAAGCTTGACACCATCCGATGGTGGAAGTCATGCTTATAAAAAGCGTGTGACAGGCCAGGAAAAGCAACTAGGCTTTGATTGTGTTTACTACAAGTCAGGATTTGTGTCCTGGAAGAAGTCATCTCCCCCCTTGAGATTGAATTCCATCATCAATTGAGTATCCGCGATTCGAACAGTTCAAGATTCGTCAGTCCAGTAGTCGTTCAGAATCGTCTCTCTTGAAAGCTTCAAACCATTGATATCACGTTATCACTAGTACGCACTCCACTGTTCAGTCAGACTCTACTCTGGATGCACATGTTCGGCTAGGTGCCTTGGTTTCGTGTTACCCTCGCAGGAACTATTGCAACTGATGACGCTATTGTGGCGGTCTATTCCGAGGGCTGATGATACTCGAGAGGCCCGAACATCCCCCCAACTTGGTTGGGGTGAATTGTTTGTCAAGTTTGTTGGATGGCCACTGACGTCAAACGCTCGGACGAGCGCAGAGGAGAGGAGACCTTCTCAGACCAGAGCGATAGCGACCGTGGGACTTCTTCAACAAGTAAGAGGTAAAGTGTATGATACCGTCCTTAAGATGAATGCTCGATGACGAATCCAAAAAGTTCAGAATCTGACTCTGCTCAAGGTTTTCAGGAATTATCAACGAAATTCGAATCAACGGCTGCTCGAAGTCGCGGCCAACTTGGACAGGACTAAGAAGGAGCTACACGAGGCAAAGGGCGCGCTTGAGAAGTTGCGGGCGGAAAAAAAGGAATTGGAATGGGAAAGTTCGAATTCCGACTTGATCGAACACCTCCAGGTCCTGGAAGTCGGAAATAACACTCTCAGAGAGGCAAATAATGACCTCAAATCACAAATCATCATCATTCCTATCATTCTTCACCAACTTCAGCAGCTTCAGGAGGAGAACGACTATTTACGACGGCAGTCTAGCATTCCTGCCGCAATGACAGATAATGTGGGTATCATTTCAATCTATCGCAATAAGCGGCTTATCGAGTTAGGATCTCTCTTCTAATTTCGTATATGGAGGGACCTCTGTCAGATTCGCCGGCGCATTATCATAGAAAAGACGACGCAAGTACTAGGAAAACGATATGGTCAATTGAAAGGAAGACACGAGTCTTTTCGTCACTGGTCGGGACGCATTAAGTATCTGGATCCAGACTGGCAGCGCATGTCCAACATTGCGACAAGGTTGATAAAGCAAGGGAATAAGGTCGCACATCGAGCGACTCATGCAGAGCTGCAAGATGCAATTGATTTCGGAGACATCGGTGAAGAAGGGCATCTCGAAGAAGTCGAAATGCTCCAAAAAATGTTGGATATCATAAATGACGCAGGAGAGATTGACGAAGACGGTCGCAACGAAGACGATCGCGACAATGACGGCAACGAACGTGACGAATATGATATGTAATATATATATATGTACTACGGAGCTTTGTAGCGACATTTCGTCCAAATTATAAATGGCTTGAACCATAAGACATTTCAAACATTCCAATCTTCGTTCTTGTCGAACGACCATGATGGAACAGTCGAATTTGGGGAGGACAGCCATCACGCAATCCGTGTTCCTTCATTCCAACCAGGCTCTGCACGATCCCGTGACCCACAGAACTTGCTCTTCAACGAAGGACAACACAAAATGATTGAACTTCGCAAAACGACCCGTCCATCTGGTACCTTAGGGCGGTCCACTTCTCGTACGATGCAACTCGCAAAAGACTTATCTATATCTCTCAAGCCTACGACATCTCGGACCAATGATGATCAAGTGCAACAGCATAGCGCTTTGGAGAGGACCCAGCCTGCCGTTTGTCATGAGATGGGTGTAACAGCTTCCAAGCCAAAGGAAATACAATACTGGACTATGCGTGCGCACTCTGCAGAGGCACGATTGCAACTTGCGGCGTCTGCATTTCGGAGCCAAAATGCACAGTATGGGCATATGCCTAGTACTGCCTCTTACAATTTTGTAAGATCTTCCGCCCGATGCAACACCGACTGATTACGAATCTTCTGTGCTTAGGATACCCAAAATGTGGCTGGAAAACCGGACAACTACAGGATTACTCGACTAGAATGGCTTGTGGTATGAATGTTTATTATGTCGAACTTTGCGTAAGAAATCAGATCGTTATAGATCATCCTTCTAGTTTTTATTGCTATACTGACGTTAGTGGTTGTGAATGTCTACGCATCTTACACAACCCGTCAAAATGCGCCTGCGCATTTCACCATACCCATTTTGTCGCCCTTCACGTCAGTAGTAAGTATCTATGTGCATATGAACACGATTTTGCAGGTTGCTATATGTACTGACTTGACATCGAGGTTGAACATGAGACGTCGGTCATTGGTTCCAAGACTATCGCGATCTCACTGCTCATAACGGGAGTGTTGGGTTACCTAGCCATCCGCCGTCGTTTCTGAAGTTAACCAGAGGTAAGAAGACGAATGGCATCTGGCTTTCGGAACTCTTCTCGGAGCGAATCTCGACCAACTGAATCCCACCCATACCTGAAACGATACAACTAGATTTTGTATATCAATTAGGCCTATACTCTCATGACGCGACGTCAAGCATCTAACTATAATGATACCCGTTTCGGCATTTGCGTCTCGTGATATTATGCAAAGGGAGCTATATGCTGATTAAACAAGAAGTCTGGACGAGTGTGACGGCAGATGACATATCGTGCGCTGAATTTTGGTCATAACGATTTCCAAATGCAGACATTATAATTACGACTCCCGAGTCCGTACGATACGCAGTATCAAATCCATGCATCACGAGCTCACGGAAATTGACACCAGTCCAACGTAATGCATGATTGCTGGTTTGGATTCAACCCAATCTATTTGTGTCGAGTGTACGGTGTGTTTCAATTCTCATCGAATCCGAGAAAGATAATTCACGAGGGAAAGTCGGACCGATAGGAAAAAGATACATTGCTGTTCCACCGCATCAGATCCAGGATTACTAATCACCCTCTGAGACATACCGCTCAACAGTACACATTAGCAACGGTGAAAGGAGTTGCAAACTAGTCTCACCAGCCCGAGATTGATCCCGAATGCTACTCGTCAGTAGCAGTCGGAAGGCTCCTTGAGCCATCCCTAACATCACTCCGCTGAGATTTACACAACTCCTTAGTCTTTATGCCGACCTAGTGGAGCGACCAGCGCTCCGACATTCTGGTGATATACCGCTCCCTGGCTGCCGTATGCCCGATTCGAGGTATTGATTCCCTCAAGCATATTTTTTTGCCGCCTGCGCGCTCTGCCCACTGCTTGTAAGGCTGTTTTCTGCGAAAATCGTAGACGAAACGACTTCTGTCCAGTGGTACCGATCGCGCCGAGGCGTTCGTGTTAGATACAAGAATACTACGGTATGTCAGTAAGTGTATGAACTAGTAAGGATGGGGACACACCTTAGTCGGTGCATCATTGAGTCCCGACTTCCGCGTCCCATCCATATAGTCCGACTTTTCTGATGTTTTCCCTCTGCGGCGGCGGCGGCGGCGGATCACGTGTCCCTGACGCGTCCCCCGATCCCTTTCTAACAGTTCGATTTCAGGCAAGGCTGAGGGAGACCCAAATCAAAATGACCGACTTGTACAAACTGTCGTGACGATGATGGTCCTGGCGATTTTGGAACTGGCGGACGTGTTTCATATATGAGGATCAGAGGTGGTGGGAGTCGAAGGAAGGTAGGTAGTTTTAGTGGGCGGGACAGTGATTTTAACGGGGCGAAACAGGGATGGGCGGCGTCCCAGCAGCAAGCTGGTGAAGAACTGGCGCCCGTCCCCCACTGGGTAGGGATAGTGGTTGGGCGTGGTAGGCAACGGTAGCGAGATGTGCAACTACGCCACCTAAAGCATCCCTGTGCTAGGTACCATCGTGTGGCGACAATTAGAAGACTTCAAGACAGATAGTCACATTATCATTGCTACTGATGATCGCAGTGGTGGATGAAAGGCAGTGTTTGCCGATTGCGTGTTATGCTTGGCGGTGGTGAAGCACAAAAATATGCTGTGCTTGCAGGCGTGTCATGACGCATTGTTTCTGATCACGATCAGTGTCGATGATCATTACACTATGCGCCACATTTCCTTGAGAATGTCACTCGAGTCAACCAATGATCTTTCCTTGCTAATATTAATGACTAAAGTATGATGAGAGGAGGAAACAGGACCATGCAATCAGATGTTAATTGTAACTCTAATTGAGTACAGAGTTGGACTTATGCATTTTGTCATCACTGAACTTTGAATTCATCAGTTATTATTTGCATTATTGTAATGGGCATTTGCTATGACATAAAGTCATTTAGTCACAGGTTTAGTATCTTGATTTGATGTCAGTCTGCCATTCCTTCACCTTGACTGACCAATCTGTATATGGAAGGGCTCTAAATCATTGGCATGAGACAGTGATTATCAGGTGAGCTCTAGGTTGCCACCAATATATGTGCAGCCTACATAACCTACATGCAAATTTTAAGTCTTGTGTGTTCCCTC
>JABCKS010000259.1:0-26028 GCA_018851325.1 Termitomyces sp. DKA19 | reverse complement strand
ATTGAATCAGCCTTAGGTATATGCTGGCCTCTATCAGCCAGTAACTGTAGATGCTTTACAATGTAAAGCTGTAGACAGTTCTGTGTCAATTCTTTTGTGACCATTGGATAATGGTCCAGTACCAGCTGAAGCTAGACTAATAAGGTTGACAGCAACCTCTTGTCCTCCTCCTCATCCAAGGAGTCTAGTTCAGACTCTAAGTCCAGAACTTTCTGAGGGCTCTTGCACCCTATCCATGGCTCTTGACCACCTTCCCACTTCACTGGCATTGGAAGCACTGTGGGTGCCTTTTCCTTCATCTGCTCCTTTGGTCCTAGCCCTATGGCTGGACTCATTCCCCAACATCACATTGTCTGCTTGGACCACATCTTCTGTCCTGTCTCAGCCCCTTCCTTAGGCTATACTGGCCTAAAGGGGGTACTATGTGCTAGTGTGCTCCCCTGTGTGGTGTTTACATACTTAACAGAATCACCCATTGTTCCTGCTGTCTGCCTCAAGTTATTAGACAAACTTGGGTAGATCAACAATGGAAAGTTCATTGCTGCTACTGACAATGCTGATTTATCCCCTGTTCTAGCACCAGGTTTCAAGATTGACTTTATCTGCAAAATGGATAGCCCTCTAGGCATTCCAAAGCTCTTGCTCATATTGTGAGTGCCATTGTCATCCTGTTTTGGCAGGGGCTAGTATTTTGACACTGAAAGCATCTCATCAAGAGTGGAGCCAGCTAATGGCTCTGAGAAACTAGGTGATTGCTCTTTTGTGTTGGCTATGGGAACAAAATGTTGATGTGGCAACACACAGATTTGAAGCCCAGATATTTGATGAGGGTTGCCTAGATTGGTAACAAGAGTCCAGAGTCTAAAGCTGATAGCAGAAGATTCAAAAAAATGTAGCTGTTAGCTACAGGTAGAACAATCTTGCATGTCTTATGCAGTAGCTGAATCAGACCAAAATATTGGATTGGACTGGATATGTCATGAATACAAGATGTTATCTTATGTAAGCTATGGGGTGCATCAAAAGTGCCTGTTGATACTATGATTCAGTATATGTGTGACACATAAGTTACTGGTAACCTTGCTGGTTATATTGACAAAACAACAGAAAAACCAAACTCCCCCCTTTAGACACAATGGGCAAAAAGCAACTCACTCATTCCAAGTTATACACTCCTCATGATGTGGAAGTGCAGGTGCTTACTGACAATACAGACAGCAAAAGTCTGTCTGCTTAGGCTCAACCAGGGTTGTTGACCCTGGGGGGCATGGCAGACATGATCCTCAGCAAGGCCATTCTTGAGATGGCCAAGTGCCTCCAACCAATCCTTTGGTTGTAGGGGGATTTCTCTGTCAAGTCCAAACTTTGTATGGCAAAGACAAGCTCTTTGTGGAATGTTGACTTGGCTGAAGGACTATAAGTCCTTCTATCTGAAGGATGGTCTCCTGTAGATGACCAACATCATAGGCCACAAGGTATTGTATATACCTTGTGATTGGAACATAGTCACCAATCTGGTGAATCAGGCTCACTATGTTGTTGGGCACTTTGGCACCCAATAAACAACAGAATACATCTGTATAGCCATTAGCTCCAAATAGAACAATCTTGCATGTCTCATGCAGTAGCTGAATCAGACCAAAATATTGGATTAGACTAGATACATTGTGAATACATGATGTTAGTCTTATGTCATCTATAGATGTGCATCACTAACATGTGTTCCTTACTATATACAATAAATACAATGCATTATGGCATGTTGGATTAGGATAAGTAGCCTAAGATAACCAGCTGGTTACATGCCCCCCTTTTAGACTGATGTTTGGTCTAGAGAGGTTAGATGAGGGCTATATGCAGCCATTGCAGTGATGCCAAGTATAGTGGCATAAAGTTCAATATGTATTGGATACAATCAGACCTCTGCACACTAGAGGCACACTTCCTGCATGACTGAGGCAAATCTCAGTAGTCCTGGCAGCAACAACAAGTTATCATCTGACAGGGTGGCTCAACTCAGGCATGGACAATCATTGTCATTACTCATATGCACTGTCAGTGCAATATATTATGGCATATATTTGGCATTGCCAATGCCATATATTACACTATAGATACTACAAAATTGATAACAAAAACATGCTGTTAAGTGCATGATGTCAGTAACATGTTTTAAGTCTAGCAACTCAAAGTTACCTAAAATCAATATAGAAGATAAAAAGGCCTTTCAGCCCATCATTGCACTTATCAGCAATCCACTCTCATCCATTGTCTTTGCTTCCTCACCAACTGCAATGTCAGTCAAAACAGGGAGGGGCTCCAATTCCATCCTTGATGGGGTCATTGGACTTCTGGCAGCAGTCACATTTACCATTTCACAATTAGTTAGTGCAATGTTGGTTGCAGCTCCAATTGTGGGCATTGTACCATGTGCTGATATTTGCTTCCAGAGCTGACCTGCATTTGGGTCTATTTCAGTATAGTAATAGAGGCCAGTAGCCTTGGGAAAAATGTTAGATATGCTTTCTTCAGTGCATTTGAAGAGATAGTAGTGGTCCTCCTTAGATATTTCTTGCTATCCATTACAGCCTGGAATGGCTGGTGGTGGTCCATATACTGCTAGGTGCTGTCTATACATACTCATTGTCAACATTTTTGAAGATGTTGAAGGACATGATTGGCTGGTGGAACTGTTGTTCCAGGTAGACCACACTAAATGTATAGGCATGGTCCACCCAATTTAGTGGAATTTGATTGTGCAATGAGATCCAAATCATGTCATTGTCAGAAAAGTTCTGTAGCTGATTACTGGGTACATGAACTTGACATAACTCAAACTGGGCCCCAAACTGGCCCACCAACAGACATCCTGGCTTAGCTACCTTGGTTTCTGAAGCCTTAATACCTCTAGAGCATGTACTAAGGCTGCAAGTCCCTGAGTTGAGGGACCCACTATCTTTGGAGCAGATGCCTCCCTCAGCACAATCACCTCCACCAGCTCCATATCACTCCAGGATAGCAGGGCCTCCTCCATCTCCTTATCTTGCTGTTCCAGTAATACTTCAGCTAAGAGCACCATCAGTGCCTGCACAATAGTGGTTTTTAACTGTATAATTGGTGAAACTGTGGGCTGCTCAGGCATCATTGATAGTATTGAGACCACCACAGGAGCCATATGAACTGCACTGGGCACTATTGCCCTAGCAGCCTTGCCTGCTTTGTATGGTTGTGGTCTAGCCTGTTTGGGCTCCACACTTGCTACCTTATAGGATGGAAACTGACATTTTGCAGCATGAATTATCTGCTCCAGCACTGTTATATGCTGCCTCTTCATAAGCTCAATTTGGTTGAGCAATCCCTTCATTACCCATCACTGCAAGATTATCTTGCAAGAATGCAGCTATTATGGGCACTGGCTGCCCTGCTGCTTCTAAGTGGTACATTAGTACCTCCATTCCCAATCTCATTTGCACTTGTGCCACATACTTCTCCACTGGTGAATGTGCCACTACATATACATATGACTGCACCAGTATTTGGGCCCAACTTAGCCCTGGCTGATGCATGTGCTTGTAGTGTATTTCCTCAGCTTAGCACTTGTAGCACTCCTCTTTGTCTACATCCATTTGCACATGGATAGGTATTTTATGAGGAAGCAGCTCCTTGCAGCCTGGATAGGCCACAGCTACATACTGTTGAAGCTTTGGCTGTTGTTAGTATGGATTCATTAAATTTTGACCTTATGCGGGTCTTTCCCCCCTTCCAGAGTTCTGGAAACTCTGAGGTCTAGGTGGGCCCCATGAGGCCATGCAAATCAACAAGTCCACATATCTATGACATGTCATAATAAGGAGCAGCCAACAGAAAAAACTCTCAAAAGTCTGCTATACAAAAAAACAACCACACACCTCCTGCCTCACAGCATGTGATAATGGAGATTGCCATGGTCAACACAGCCACACAACCAAACAATTACAAATGGCCCTCCACCAGAATTACCCCTAGTTAAATAAGGCCATACAACCATATTAGCCATTGGGACCTAGCCACAGCATGGCCTCCATGCACTCTATGTATGCTACAAAAGCTAACAAGGGCATTTAACACCCTGCAGATCTAAACACCAATCCATTACTACCAGCAATTTGCAGTTAGATAGGGACTTCTATGTGGTGTTCCTCAGACTCCAGTGTACCTCTAGTTTGAGGTCTTCTGACTGAGTCCACCTATAACCTATGATGTCATCCATGAACCATTCTTAGTGATTGGATGTGCCAAAATCATATGGTTCTAGCATTGTGCAGTTCAAAAACAGTGCATTGTTGTTTGTCTGATAAGGTCACAGTAGCAACACATGGAACCTTGACATATTTTGTCATGCATACAATGCAGTCAGCAATTTTGGCATATAGTTTGATGTGCTGGGCTTAGCCTCTAGAGTTATATGGTCCTACCTATTTAGGACAAAGCTTGCTTGCCTGTCTCTTAGGTAGATTCAGATTCCTATATCAATTTGCCAGTTCCTCACTTTAGCAATCATTTCCATGGCATGTCTAAAAGATGCAAGCCTTGATAATTGCATTATGTGCATTTAAAAGTTCATTAGTGCAGTCTGCATGAAGTCTTTAATCCCTTGGTGGATCACTTTGTCTGTACAAAGTTCCTTGATCATCAATGGCATACAGCCACTATTGAGCTTAAAGGGTGCATACCTAGTAGTCTCCAACATACTTGCATTAATTGCAAACTCTACTATGGGCATATGGTCAACCCAGTCCTTTTGATCAGGACAAATCAATGCTCTGAATATTTGCATGACATTTCAATTTGCACATTCTGTCTGACCATCCATCTGCAGATAGAAGGAAGTGAATATAAACAACTTTGCTCCAAGCAACTTATGCAGCTCCTTCCATCACTTGGAAGTAAACTTAGAGACTTGATCACTTATGATCAAGCTAAGTAGGCCATGTAAGCATACTATCTCCTTGAGATAGATCCACAATAATTCTGATGCCTTTGTTGTTGTATTAACTGAAATCAAGTGAACTATATTGGTCATATGGCATATTACTACCCACAAGTAGTTGTAGTTGTAAGATTCAGAAAATAGGCCTATAAAGTCCCTACCAGTAGAGTTCCATGGTTAGACAGAAACCAAATGGAGCTTCCTTGCTGGCCTCTAGTTCAATGTCTTCAAGCATTGACATGCTTTGCATGTCACACAGAACTGATTTATCTTCTTGGCTATCTGCAGCCACCAGTACAACCAATATATGTATTTGGTATCTAAAATGCTCAACAATGCAATGGGCTTGCACTAGAATCATCATTATTAACAACCTATTCTGCAGAACATACAAAACCTTCAATCCTGTGGGACTCATCAAATAAATGAGCTGCCATTCAATTACAAAGTGTGGGTGATCCCTGGATTTGTTGAGTATCTCAACAAATAAGGTGTCCTTCAAGTATCCTTTCCAGATATATATGTGGAGTTGTGGTGTCCTCAGAGTCTGCAGTTTCAGACACAGGATCCACACTCCCTAGTGCTTGTTCCACTATCAGATCATTGTTGTTGGGCAACAGTTCTATTACTGGCCAGGCAGCAGCTGGCTCTGCCTCTACAAGGCTTTGAGCTTTAAGGTTTTAGATTTCTATTTGCTCCTTGAGCTGTTTGCTATGGTGTAACTCATAAGCCTGCATGGCTTGTATTTCTATATAATGTTTCACAATCTCTTAGAATCAGTGTAAGGGCAAGTTTTTACCCTCTGGGTCTATTTATTTGTCTGCTTGAACAAAATTGTGGACACCATGAATGTCATCATGAGTATTACTTTTGAAATATTGCAACAAACAGTCCATGACCTTGTTATGTTCTCCCTTGACATTCATTATGTCAAACTGGTAGTATGACATATAGTCAATTCCATCAATGCTGTCATGGTGACAAATGTACGTGAGTTTTAAAAAAATTTAGAGCTTTATGATCCATAATGATATGGATCTTGTAGCCCATTAACTTATCCTCCCATTTCAGAAGGGATTCCAGAATAATGAGTGTCTCTAACTAATGTACTGCATAATTCTGCTGTGTAGTTGTGAACTTACATGAAATAAAATCTGTAGGTCTGCAGGTTTGCCATGTTTTTCCTTAGCCAAACATGGCCCCTATGCCCATCTTCAAGACATTGCAGATAAGCTATATAGGCTTGTACAGACATGGGTTGATTGGACAAATAATTAGTGTCTTGGTGCAGATTTCTCTAATCATCTTAAAACACTACTGATGCAGCAGTTGCTACTGAAATAGGGACCTGTTATATATCATAGCTATGAGAAGACCAATATAGGCAATTATGTCTGGTAAGAAGTCATCAATGTAATTAACAAGATCAATAAAGCATTGGATATCATTGTACTTACATGGTATTCACTACTTGCAAATACAATTGAGTTTGTCTGAGTCTGAGTGGATACCCTGCACATCTATAACATGCCCTAAGCAATCAATTTGTTGTGTATATAATTTGCACTTCTTCCATTTAAGATACAAGCTTGCTTTATGCAGTTGTTCCAACATGACATATAAGTGTTGCTTATGATCCTCTATAGAGTCTGAAAAGATGAAAATATCATCTAAATAGACATGCATGAATTTTCCAATTACATCTTGGAATATGGAGGTCATCAACTTCTAAAAGGTAGCTGGCACATTACAGTTGCCAATCTGCATTATATTGCTCAGAAATGTCCCTATCAGGAATGCAAATAGTGTCTTTGGAATGTCCTCCACACATATGCATACTTGTTTATAGGCATCTACAAGGTCAATCATCAACCTGTACTTAGCCTTTACAACATCTTTGCAAATCCCTTCCTGATCAGGCAGTGGTGTAATGTCCTTGATAGTTTATTGTTGTGCTGCCACACATACAAAGTAGTCTGTAACATCCCACCTTTCTTGGGAATACACAGTAGAAGTGCAGCTTACACCACTGGTCATAGTTCCCACCACTTTGCATTGATATATTTATTCATCTTTTCATAAAGCTGATCTTGCAGTGCTTACATACAATGAGGAAGATAGTACTTGTACTGCTTATTCTCATCTATAAGATTAATCTCATGGTTCACTTCCCTCTATGGGGGAAGTTCCTCTTTCATTCTGTTGACTATATCAACAAACTCTTGCTGCCATTGCTGGTGCAGTCATGGAATATCTTCCTCCATTAGGCCCTGAGCCTTTTGCTTGCCTTTATCAACATGCTTTGGGTGTGGTTGTGCCTGCCCAGGTTCAAATTGTTCTCTGAACACCTGTAAGTGCACTTCTCCTGAGTCCTCCATTCTTAGCCTTAGCAGAAGCTGTAATACCACCAACCACTAACCCCATTGACCATTGTACACTTCTTGCCTTCAGCAAAATACCATTGAACATAATGTCTGATGGCTCAATTATCTCATCATCAAATAGTTGACAGTAAACTTCACCCTTGGGTTGGAATGACCCAGCTCACTTCTGTGCCACCATTGAGGCTACCACCTTGTTCCACTCTATGGATATGTGTGGGTTATAATATAAGCCCATTGCAAGTCTAGTGGTGTCACTGTTTAATCTCAAAAGGAACTTACACTGCCCATTGTTGCTATGCTCATAGTACTCTGCCAATGCACTCTCTTTTCAACCTTGTCTGTAATGAGGTCCTCTACTCTAACTCTGGAGCTTATTGATTATAACTCCAATGCTCCCATCAATACTCATTTAGCACAAGTTTTTCTGTGTAGGATAGCCTTGTCAGGCCTCTTTACAGCTCTTTTACCTACCACACTCAGCTTATCTAGCTCTTCCCCCCTTCCCAGAGTTGCAAAGAACTCTTGTTCAAGTCATTAGGATTATCAGTGTATCTGTGAGCAAGCTGGCCATTGGAGCTAGCTCTATGGCCACATCCTCCACTATTGCACTTCTGCAACCTTCTAGTCAGTCACAACTATTGTGACACTTCTCTATAGCCCTATACTGATGTAGTTGGCCATCAGTGTCCACCAGTAACACCTTTTTAGCCCTTAATAGTACCTCATTGATGATAAACCTGTTATTTGCAAAGTTGAGATTGACTTTATTCTTATGCATGAAGGGCATACCAATAATCATATCATAGCAATTGAAGTTTGCTATATCCACATATTCTTTTGTTGGCTTCCCTGACATTTTAGTCTTTACTTGCACCACTTCCTCACCAGTTTCCAGCTGTACAGATGGGGGAGGTTCTTGCTGTTGCCCCAAGATTGTGTCTTTACAAGCCAGGATCAAGCACAAAACATAAAAAAAATTGTGAATTAACCACCTGTCAGGCAAGTCCAAACAATATGCTGTACTTGAGACCTTTTGCAAGACCTTAAAGAGGCCAAACCACCAAAAGTCCAGCTTATGGCTCAGTCTGTCCAAATGCAAGTCTGCACATTTGAGGTAGATGTAATCACCTACAATAAAGTCTAGGGCCTCATTGACCCATGCATTGTGGAACCTTCTCATCCTCTCCACCACCAGTTCCAACAGTGCTTTCAACTCTCCCTGCACCTCCTGGATCCAATCCATCCATTCATCTGCCCTTGGCATGGACTGGGAACTCACACAATCTATAGAAAATGTTGGGTTGTATGTATACTCTGCATAGAAGGGGAATATGCCCATTGCACTGCTGACACAATTATTGACCACAAATTCAGCAAAGAGTAGCCAGTCAACTTAGTTGTCTTGATAGTAGTTGATAAATGCCCTTAGGTAAACTTCCAACTCCTGGTTTGTCCTCTCTGTCTGACTATTTGTCTGTAGGTGATGAGCTGTAGACAATGCCTGTTTGATCCCCAGCCACTCCCACTTCCATCTCACATACTATGTAATAAATTGTGGTCCTCTGTCTGACACAACTTTCTTGGGGGTGCTGTGCAGGCACCATACTCTGCTCATGAATGTATCACACATTGCCACCACATCATCTGTTGACTGGGCACTTAGGAAGTGTGCACACTTGGTTGCCTTGTTGCAGACAACTTGATTTGCATCATACCCCTGGGACATTGGCAGTGGGCCAATGTAGTCTGTTGAAATGTGCTGCCATGAACCATCAGGCACCTCCAATGGTTGAAGTGGTCTGTAGGGCTTCTGTCATTGGGGCTTGATCCTCTGGCACACTTCACATCCCTCCATGTACTGCTGCACAAACTCAGATATGCAGGGCCAATAGTAATTTTGTGCAACCAGTACAAGCATATTTGCCTGTCCAGGGTGTCCAGCAGGGATTGAGTCATGATAGAGCTGCAGAATCATGTGCTTGATCTTATTGTCCTCCAGCACATAAACAAATTCCTAAAAGCATACCAACCCATTGTCAACTAAAAACTCCTTCAGTCATATCTTGACCAGCACTGGTGCCTCATCCAAATGCTACAGTGTCACAAGCCTTGGGTCACTGGGGGAAGCTGCCCAAATTCTCTCCAATATGCCACTATCTACTATGATCTCTTGCACTGCTGCCATCCACCTTTTCACCTCTGACACCCCACACCTCTCTACCATCACTACCACCCCTCTCTTCACTACATGTTCTGCTAACAGCACTATCTGCTCTTTGTTATCATGCTCTTTGTGTGCCACCTCATGATCTGGCTCCTGTGATAACCCATTGAGTCCTGCACTGAGATGACCTGGCCAATGCTGAATCACAAAAACAAACCAATTCAAAAACAGGTTCTACCTGGCCTGTTGCCTGTTCAAGCCATGTGCTGTCATAAAGTATTCAAGATTCCAGTGGTCTGAGAAGACCTCCACTAGAAATGGATTTCCCTCCAAATATGGCTGCCACACTTCAAATGCCCTCACTACTGACAGGAGTTCTTTGTTATGTACATTGTAGTTTCACTCTGCTAGTTGCATTGCCTTTCTTTGTCATGTACATTGTAGTTCCACTCTGCTGGTTGCATTGCCTTTAAAAAGAATGCAATTGGTCTCCAATCCCCATCTTCTGCTCTCTGTGACAACACTGCTCCTATTGCAAAATCAGATGCATCTGTCTCCACCCAAAATGCTGCTTTTATGTTTGGCATGACCAACACTGGTACCTCTGCAAATGCCACCTTCAACCTCACAAATGCCACCTTCAAGCTCTTCTTGGACCAGTACCATGTGGCACCCTGACTAGGATTCCAGAAAAAATTCCACTGCTCACAGCAAAGAGGCTATTGGATAGACTACTAATAGTACACTTCCACTAATACCACTATTCTAAAACTGTCCAAGGAAAGTAAAAACCCCCCAACCCCCCCCAACAAGCAGTCACTAGAAAATGGCACCACCCAGAGCAAATGGAAGAGCCACCACAGCCAAAAACAGACAAAGAAGCAAGCATCCTTCTCAAAAATTGAGCAGAGAGACCTTTACAAGAAGCACAAAAATCACTGACTATGTCAGGAGAGAAACTAGAATATCAAAACAGAAAGAAACCAGAGGACAGGAGGAGGAAAGACAGCTTGATTAGGCCAAGCAAATGCAAAAGAGAGATGATGAATGTGAGAGGCAGCAAAGATGGGTAGCAGTAATAGAGAATGTGACAGATGGTGAGAAGTAGCTTTGCCTAGCTGGACTGATGTCTCCTAAGGACAAGGTGATGGTAGAGACACTTACTAGAGCCCTGGACACTATGGCTGCAGAATCAAACAACTCTGGCAGTGATGGCAATTACTGGGCTACAATGAGAGCTGTAGAGAGACTGCTAGAGCCCATGGGGGAGGCACAGGGCAAGGTAGGGGCCCCCCTACTCAAAGTGGTTGCAGAACAGATCAAGGAGAAGCTGAAAGCCACAATGGAGAAGGCTATAAATAGAATCAATGAAGTAGAAAAGGCCACAAGGATAGCCAATTCAATAAGCAAGATGGCATTAGAATCAAATACAAGGGCAAAGTCTTACAGCAATGCTCTGGAGCCAACAGTGGGAGGCAACCACACTCTGTTTAAGTGAAACTCAGACCTAGACTCAAGGTTGAGGGCATGCAAGGCAATAAGGAAAAGACAAGTATGGGGACAGAGCAGTGCAGGTGATTATAATGCTAACAACAGACTATGACATAACAATGCTGCTTCCAAGAGGAATCAACACTCTGAGAGCCAGGAGGACAGGGAACTGGATTAGGCCAGACAACATCTTTGGCAGCAGCACAATGGAGGACTGGTGATCTAATGTGAGGCATTGCCCAGGGACCAGGGACTATGCACAGACCACATCCTGGTCCTTACAATCATTGACCTACCAACACCAAAGAAGATCCCAGAGCTGATAAAGAAACTTCTGGATGATGGACTGGGATGACTTTGTGGAACAGCTGGAGATCAGAGTGGGTGACAGCATCTTTCTAGTGGCATAACCTCGAGTTCATGGACCTGACTAACCAGCTCACCAAGGTCCCTCTCACAAGACCCTCAAAACATACCAACAAGAGATGGTGGTCAAATGAACTGGACAAATCAAGAAAGAAGCTGAACAAACTAAGTACAAAGGCACATAGATACAGAGCGTTAGATGACTTCTCACTAGAAGATGAGCTCAGAGCCAAACAAAGATGTTACATGGATGAGATGCAGAAGGCTCAGACAAAGCACTGGGAAGCTTTCCTCAGCAAAGCAATGGAACATGAACTGTGTATTGCAAATAAGTACATAGACAAGCTAAGATTAGATAGAGGGCAAACTAAAATACTGATGCTCAAGTACAAGGATGCCAATGGCACTGCAAAGGAAGTGACAATAAACAATGAGAAGTGCAACCTCCTGTCAAGTACTCTCTTTCCACCACCCCCAACCAAAATGATGACACCAGAAGCCTAGGACTACTCCAGGCCACTCCCAACAAGTGGGCCAATAATAAGAGAGCAAACCTGGTGCAGCATTGCTAACCTTAGCCCATACAAGGCCTGCAGAAACAACAGAATCCCTAACATTGTCCTCAAAAAGGCCCTCCCCATCATTGAGGACTATCTACTCCACTTCTTCCAAGCTATCTTTATTTTAGAGACATACCATCCCCCCTGGAGGGACAGCATAACAGTAATACTGAGAAAGCTCAGGAAACCAACTTATGATATGTCTAAAGCTTACTGCCCAATAGTGTTACTAAACACAATAGCAAAGGTACTAACAGCAATAGTAGCAGAGGACATCACACACATCATGGAGAAGCATAACCTTCTACCAAATGCACAGTTCAGAAGATGTCCAGGTCACACCACATCTGACTCACTACAACTATTAACCCATTGAGTTAGGTATGAGTGGCAGCAAGGAAGAGTGGTATCAGTGCTGTTCCTAAACATCAAGGAGGCCTTCCTAAATGCTGTGCAAAGCAGACTGCTGCACAACATGAGATGAAGTTTGATGATCACATGTCACCATGGATTGATGTTCTTACTGGCATTGGACAGCAAGACTCAATCTCCATGATTCTATACTTATTCTACAATGCTGATCTACTCAAAATAGCTAGAGGCAGGCAGGAACTAGTACTAGGCTTTGTTGATGATGTGGCATTGGTGACGTTGGGAAAAGACTTTGAGGAAATGAATAGGAAGCTCAGGAGAATGATGACTTGAAGACAGGGGTCCTTCAGATGGTTGGAAGAGCATAACTCATGATTTGAGACCAGCAAGTTTGTATTCATACACATGACCAAGAAGCAGGAGAAGAATCCAACACTAAGCACAACCACATAACAGTTGCCCTGCCTGGCCATGAACCTCAGGGGGAGGTGCATTGAACCAGCAAAGACACACAAGTTTCTGGGAGTGGTGGTGGATGACAAGCTAAGATGGAACAACTATGTGAGATATGCAATTGTGAAAGCTACAAAATATGTCCAAATGTTCTGTAGACTAACCAGGCCTTCCACAGGACTTGCCTCAGATTTCATGACATGACTGCACAATACAGTGGCTGTGCCCAAGCTAACCTATGCAACAGAGGTTTGGTACACCCCCCTGCACAAAAAGCAGGGCACAGGAAGAGAATAGGGATCAGTGGGCTTTATGGCAAAGATGACATCTATACAGAGATTGGCAGCCCTCAGGATAACCAGAGCAATGAGGACAAGCCCAACAGATGTAATTGAAATATATGCCAGCCTCCTTCCAGTGAGGCTCCTTCTTAACAAGATCTGTTATAGGTATACAGTAAGACTTACAGCCCTACTGGCAGGACATCCTCTGCAAGAGCTACTATGACAAACACTATGGCACAATGTCTCATGCCACTGCTTGCCACTACACCATCTAGCACACATATATGACCTCCAACTGGATGACACAGAGACAATCACACTGGTACAACAGCTACCCACATACAAGATGCCTTTTGACACAGAAATTGCAGGAACAAAGGAAGAGTCACTGATCCTTGACAGACAGACCACAGCACAGGTCAGAATCTACAGAGACAGCTCAGGCTACAAAGGGTACACAGGAACAGCAGTGGTCCTTATGACAGACAATGACATGCCAAAGATCCTATAATACCATCTGGGCCCACTAACTAAGAACATGTCCTTCAAGGCCAAAGCAGTAGCACTAAACTTGGGCCTCCATCTACTAAAAGAGACACCCCTACCAAAGGCATCCACCATGCAAATCAATAATCAGGGGGTAATCCAATTGTTCAGGATCTATAAACAGAGGCAAAGCCACTACCACTTCAATGCTACCCACAAGACAATGAGGGCAATAGTGCAAAAGGAGGGGAACAGAAAGGATTTTGAGCTGAAGATAGCCTGGATTGTGGCCCACTTGGGAGCAGAGGGAAATGAGATAGTAGATAAGGCAGCAAAGGAGGCAGCAGAGGGACTCACTGACCCATTAGAACAGTTACCAAAATATCTAGTGAAGCAGACAGAGAGGCTCCTGACCAGCCTATCAGCATTGAAACAGGCAAAACAAGAGGCTGAAGATGTAGTGGAGGATCAATTGGACAAGATCACCCAGGTACAAATGATACAATAAGACTTATGAGAACAGTTATTTGTTTGTAAGGTTCAAAGGAGCATTGAGGGGAGCCTCAAGGAATCAGACCAGCTTACTGATCCAGCTCCACACAGGCTACATACTGCTTAACACCTACCTGCAAAGGATACAGAAACATGAGATGGGCACCTGCAACACCTACACAGGGAAAAGGGAAATAGTACAGCACTACTTGCTCAACTGCAGAGGATACAAGGATGAAAGGCACAAGATGTGGGGGGCTATGGGAGACAGTGAGAGGAATCTAAAGACCCTGTTTGGAGAGAGGGAGGGGATTATAGCAATGTTGCAATATGTAACCAATACAGGGAGGCTGAAAGCAAACTTTGGTGAGGTTTCACTAATAAATCTTATTGAAATGGATGACAAGCTAGCAAATACAGATGGACCAACAGAAGATTATGACTGGCCCAATGACATCTAAGCATATAAAAGGATTCACACACCATGCCCAATGGACCAGCTCAATTGCATAAGACCTCTTGGAGGCTGAGCAGATGAAGGCATGCTGCAAAGGAAGAGGAAACACAGACCAATATGTGAGAAGGCAGGAATATGGTACATAGCTTGGAACTATCAGAGACCTGGTGACTAAAATGATGCCAGGGGCATCAGGGGGTCAGAGGGCAATGAGTTGGCTTGTCAATTACTCATTTGCTGAATCTCAGCTAGTACATGTTCTAGCCATCAAGTAGACTATGTAAAGACCATTGTGAACTTCAGCCTGAAGTCTATAAAAGGATTAAAAAAAAAAAAGAAAAAAAAAATGCTGCCTCCTCTTCATGCTGCCACCACTATACTACATCCTTCCCCTTCAACCACTCTAGTGATTGCACAATCCTGGCATAGTCTTCTACATACCACCAATAAAAGTTGCAGAATCCTAGAAACTGCTTCACATGTCATATATTGTGTGGTGTAGGCCATTCTGTGACCCCCATCACCTTGACTGGGTCCATGCCAACATGTCCAGGTGTGATCTTCAAGCCCAAGTAATCAACCTCTGCAGTGCAGAACATGGACTTCTCTGGCTTCAGAAATAAGTCTGCTTTATGCAGCTGCTATAGCATCTCCAGCACATGTCCATCATGCTATGATGAGTCCTCTGAGAAAATGATAATTTTATTGAGGTACAGCACCATGTATATATCTACAAGATCATGGAACAACTTATTCAACATTCATTGAAAGGCTTCTGGCACATTCTGCAGGCCAAACTGCATGACTAGGAACTCAAATTGGCCATAGTATGTCCAAAATGACATTTTCCACTCATCATCCTCCCAAATCCACACATTATAATAACCCCAGTGTATGTCCAGTGTTGTGAACACCTTGGCAGCCTTCAGTTCATTTGCAAGGGGAATGGGGTATGCATTTGGTTTAGTCACAGCATTGAGCACATGGAAGTCAACCACAAGTCTCAAGAATTTGTCTTTCATCTTTACAAAGAAGACTGGAGCACTGCAAGGAGCCTTTGACTGGCAGATATAACCCTTCCATAAGTTATCATCAATAAACTCCTGCAGTGCATGCAGTTCAGTGGGCACAAGCTGATACAGTTTTCCAGGTAGTGGCACTGCTGCTCCCTCCACCAAGTCAATCCCTAAGTCATGCTGTCAGTGTTGCAGCAGGCACTTTAAACATGCATTGTTGAAGATATTGAGAAACTTATGGTAGACCTCCAGCACTATATCCTCCAAGGACTTACCCCCACCCCCTTCCTTCCTCACATTTGCCTTTTCCCAATGTCTGCAATACACTCCTTGTTGCAGCTACTTATTCTCCCACCAGTGTTAGCACTGGACTCATTGGTCCCTGCTCTGACTGCATGTCCCACTGCTGTTCCAAAGATGCACCCACTCCTGCATCTGTACCCAGTACCATCTCTGCCACCAAGAGAGCCTCATCAATGCAGGCCTTGGCCACTCATACTGCCTCTTGTCTCAGGGAGCATTGGTGCTGTGTCTTTCTTGTGCATGCCATCTTTAGCTTGTGAAAGTGTTCTGTTGGTGTCACCTGGCTTGGAATGGGCAAGCATGTTGACTTCTTTGCAAATATATGTAACATAGGCCCTAGTGTTGGCAACTTAGGGTTCATGTTCATTCCTCCTCCCATCCAGGTCTCTTGGCAGAAGGTTGATTCAAAACACACCATCAAATGCCCCCAGTCAATGGATGGGTTGTGCTGACACAGCCAGTTGACATCCAGGATGAAGTTGTCATCTCTAATACTTGCAATGTCAAATACAAGTGTTCCCACATAGTCCCCAAGCACCATCACCAGGTGCACCTCCTCCATAATTAAGCCCAAAGAGATCTCAGAGTTGTCAACTATATGTAAGTGCATTGGTTGCCTCTTATGCACTGTAGTCAAGCCCAGCTCCACAACAAAATGTAGATTTGCAAAGCAGAACTTACACCCAAATCTACCATTGCACATGTGTTGACAATGTGTGGCACCTTGGCACCCTGCACATGAAAACACAGTGTTACTGAGAGTTCAAGTGCAGAATCAGGGGAGTGAGGGGAATGTGCATGTATGACAGCTGCCTGATAAGAATGGCAATGTTGAAGGACCTTCAGCATTGCATTGCCCTGGCAGTCATTGCTGAACCTCACATCCTCAGATGTGACATCTGCCTGGCTGTCTGAAGCCCCATTGCCCATTCCCATTAGGTTGACACTGAGCTTTGACCTTGTCCTGTGCTTATTGTACACTAAAGAAGCTACTCAGGCTGCCATCATGTCCAATCCCCCTTGCAGCTCTACCAAGCTAGCCTGGAGCACTGTGAGCTCAGTTTGCAGGGCCTGGAACACCCACTCTATGATGCATCCTCCTAGGGTCAGGGAAACTACATCTTCAAAAGTGCTGGTCATCAACATTACAAGCAAAAATTTCTTTAGTTTGATTCAAGTGTTATGCTACTGTCAGTAGATTGCAATGTATTACAATAGTTGGTCTATAAATGAGAATATATTGTATGATGCAATGCATGTATTATGTAACAAACTGTACCTATAAATGAGAATGAATCAAACTAAAGAAGAATTATTGTATGTACCAACTACTGTACTGGAGTTCAGTCATATGTAACATGACAGATAATGTCCCCTGTGCCAGACTTATCAGCATTGATGAGGGTCTGCTCATCTTCAAGAAGTTGTCAGATCTCAGAAGGACTGTATTTTGTTGTATCACTTGTGTTAGTAAGGTCTCTGAAGATGATGGATTGGATGTGGGCATAGGAACGATTGGAAAGTGCAGACAGGATCACAATCAACTGGAGGAGCTTCTTCATAACCTCTTCCATGTCAAAAGCATAGTTGATTTTCTTGATTGTCCCATCTGCAGTTTGTGTGAGCAATTCTAAAGGAGAATACTTGGTTGTCATCTGCAGTTTGTGTGAGCAATTCTGAAGGAGAATACTTGGTTGTAAGGGCTTTTTGCAGCAAACAAACTTGCTGTACTGGTACAGTGCCACCATGCCTGTCTTTCAAGTATACCCACAAAGTCACTGGGTCCCCTTGATTGGTGCACAGCTTTTGCTCCAGCAGCAACAGTGCACATTTGATGAACAAACATGCCAGACAATTATTACTGGTCTATGCACAATACATACATGGTTCATATGTGGGGTGAGGGGTTGCAGGTGGATCAAATACATATTCCCAGAGTTGCACCATCAAGAGTTCCAGGTCCATATTGTAGGACCATTCCAGCCACTTCCCATTGTCTCTGTCTAATATGTGACCAGTCCAGCTTGCTGACACCTTCCTATCAAATATTATCACAGGGTTTGTCAAGTTGTCAACTCTGTGCATCTTAGCAATCTGATCTGACAAGGGCTCAGGAGCCAGAGGTGGTGATGTGCCAGGCTTTGTCATGGTGATTGTAGTGTGCAATAGTAACATGGCACAGAAAAAAACAATAGGTTGTCCACCCAAGTTATATGCAGATTAAGAAGTGATGTCTGGGATAGTCCTGCCAAAAGCAAGAATACAAAGTCTCATTGATTCATTCCAAGCACATAGAGCAGCAAATTCCCATAACCTGTTGGAAATTGAACCTATGGGACCTAGATATCACAGATACTAGTAAGTATCTAATCCTCAGTCTGTGTAACAATGACTTGATTCTGTACCTAGATATTTCAAATACTAGTAAGTATCTAATCTAAGGTACAGTTAGTACACTTGTCATAATCATATCTGGATAATTTAAGCTCACCATCAGTCTGTGTAACAATGAATGAGGGTGTTGTCTGTATTGTAGAATATATATATATATATATATAAGAGTTTGATGTCTGCTTTGTCCATGCCACTGAAACCATTGTGATATGGTGCAAGGGCTGCTCCTTTGTGTCATATGCTTATGGTGTCATGGCCACCATAGCCCTGGATCCTAACAGTTAGAGCCTTGTTTAAGGCTTAAAACAGAAGACACTGAAGAAGTGCACTTGTATGCACTTTGGGAATAGTTCAAACCACCAGGTCAACTGCACCAGAAGTACATAGACATAGGGAAAGTGAACACTCATGGCCTTTTGGACAATAACATTCTGCAATTGCACCAGCAATGGCAGCAGAAATTTGCAGATATTGTCAATGGAATGAAAGAGGAAATTCCCCTATTAAGGGAAGTGAAGCATGAGATTAATTTCATAGATGAGACCAAGCAGTACAAATACCACTTGCCTCACTGTCTATGAGTACTACAAGAGCAGCTTTTTGACAAGACAAATTGCTATATCAATGCCAAGTGGTGGGAGCCATAGCTGGCAGTGCAAGCAGCACCCTTGCTGTATAATCTCAAGAAAGATGGAACACTTTGGACTGCTTTAGATGTGCAACAGCACAATGACAATACCATGAAGGATGTGACACCACTTCCTGACCAGAAAGTGATTCGTAAGGATGTTGCAAAAGCAAAGTTTAGGTCAAAGATTGATCTGATGGATGCCTACAAATAAGTACATACACATGTACAAGACATTCTAAAAACTGTGTTTGCATCCTTGATGGGGATGTTTGTCAATAATATTATGCAGATTGGTGACTACAATGCATCAGCAACATTTTCAAGGTTAATGACCTTGATATTTCAAGATGTTATTGGAAAGTTTATGCACATCTACTTAGACAATATTTTTATCTTTTCAGACTCCATTGAGGAGCACAAGCAACACTTGTGTGTTATATTTGAACAGCTGTATGGAGCCAGCTTGTATCTCAAATGGAAGATGTGTGAATTGTACACACAAAGTATCAATTGCTTAGGGCACATTATAGATGTGCAGGGTATTCACCCAGATTTGGATAAACTCAATCATATTCAAGAGTGGCAGATGCCATATAATTACAATAATATCTAATGTTTTATTGGACTAGTCAACTATATAGGTAATTTCTTACCAGATATAACCACATATACTGGTCCTCTCATATCTATGACCCAGAACAGGTCCCCATTCCATTGGTGACCATTACATCCGTGGTGCTTTGAGATGATCAAGCAAATTTGTGCCAAGATGCCAGTTATTTGCCTAATTGACCCACATATTAATGAGCCAATATGGCTCATCTGTGACACATCAAAGACAGGTGTAGGGTCCATATTTGGCCAAGGAAAGACCTGGCAAACCTGCTGACCTGCAGGATTTATGTTGCACAAGTTCATGACTGCACAGCAGAACTATGCTGTACACAAGTTAGAAATACTCACCATCTTGGAAGCCCTTCTGAGATGGGAGAATAAACTGATGGGCTATGAGATCCATATTATTATGGATCACAAGGCCTTGGAGTTTTTCAAAACTCAGGTGCATTTGTCCCCAAAACAGTGTTACTAGATTGACTATATGTTGTGGTACTAGTTTGACATAACATATGTCAAAGGAGAGCTGAATAAGGTCACCAACTGCTTGTCACAAAACTTTGAGAGTGAAATTTGTGAGGATGTTCATGATGCTTATGACTTTGTCCAGGCAGACAAATGAATCAAACCTGAGGGCAAGGATTTACCCTTGCATTGGTTCCATAAAATAGTGGAACATTGTATTGAGATTCAAGCTATACAGGCTCATGAATTGCACTGTAGCAACCACCTTAAAGAACAAATAGAAGTACAGGACCTTGAAGCTCAAGGTCTTGCAGATGCATAACTGGCTGCTGTGTAGCCAGGTATGGAAGTGTTGCCCAGTGAGGACAACTTAACAGTGGGACAGGCCCTAGAGGTGTCTGCTTCTAGTTGTGGAGCAATTGATCCAGGAGATGCACAACTGTGCATGCATATCCAACAAGGATACCTCCAAAAATAACTTCTTTGTTGAGATACTTGGAAAGCCTGAGGAGTATCCATGTTTTGTCATAGAGCAGAAGCTCATTTACATGGTGAATGCCAAAGGTCCAAGGGTGCTGTGCATATCACATAAGAGATCATTGATCATGATAATATTAGAACAAGCCCATAACATTGTGGGGCACCTTGGATACCAGAAGATGCTCAAATATATACATTGATCATATTGGTGGCTGCAAATGGCCAAATAAATGAGTCAATTCTGTGCAACATGTGGAGTATGTCATCAGTCAAAGACTTTGAACCAGAGAGTAGCAGGAAAGCTGCATTTACTTCCTTTCCCAGTAAAGCCTTGGAACTCTATTGGTATGGACTTTGTTGGTCCATTTTCTGAATCATATGACTTCCACTACCTCTGGGTAGTAATATGCCACATAACCAGTATAGTCCATCTTATATCAGTGAATATGATGACAAAGGCATCAGAACTGTTGTAGATTTATCTCAAGAAGATAATACAGCTACACAGTCTACCTATTTTGATTGTGAGTGATTGAGATCCTAAGTTCACTCTCAAATGGTGGAAGGAGCTGCACAAGCTGCTTGGAGCAAAGTTGCTCATGTCAACTTCTTTTCATCCACAAATAGATAGTCAGACAGAGTGTGCAAATTGGAACATTGCACAAATATTCAGGGCATTTATGCATCCTGACCAGAAGGACTAAATGGATCATAGACTGCTGGTTGAATTCACAATCAATGCAAGTGTGTTGGAGACTACAGGATATGCTCCCTTCAAACTCAACAGTGGCTACATGCCATCAATGATCAGAGAACTCCATACTGACTAAGTAATCCATTGTAGAGTTAAGGATTTTGTGCAGAATGCACTGATGAATTTATCATTGGTGCATGATGCAATTATCAAGGTGCATGCCATTCAGACATGCCATACTCATAATTGCTGGAGTGAGGAGCTGGCAATTGACAAGGGCAGCTTAGTGTACTTATACACTAAGAACTTGGCATTGCCCAGGGGATGGGCTAGTAAACTGTGCCTGAAATGGGTGGGACTATATAGGGTCCTGGAAGCTGAGCCCAGCACATCAAACTATGTGCTTGAATTACTGAGTGCATTGCAGGTGCAGCACATCATACCAAAGTTCCATGTATTGCTATTGCAACCATATATAGTGAGCAATGATGGTGCTGTTCCTGAACCAGGCTACATCTGGACCATACAATTTTGGCACAGCCAATGATCAGGAGTGGTTTGTTGATGACCTCATTGGTCATTGTTGGATGCAGTTGGGGCATCTTAAATCCAAGGTGCAATGGAGCTTGGAAGACACTACATGGGAGCCCCTGGATAATTGTAAGTTGCTGGCAGTGATGGACAGGTATCTGGAGTTATAGGGCATTAAATGCCCTAGGCAGCTTGTGCAATGCACATCAAGTACATGGAGCACTGGGAGGCCATAATTTGGCTAAGTCCAAATAATAGATTGGCAGTGTGATCTTGTGGCTACAGCAAATGCTAATACCATATGTTGAGTGGCTGGAGATTTTTCTTTCTTTGTTTTTCTAATTTGACATGTCACTGATGTGTGGCCTATAGAGTAAAAAGATGGCCTGTTGGGGCCATGCTAAGCTTAGGCAGAGCTTATAGAGCTCTGGAAGGGGGAGTCAACCTGTCCAAGGTCATGCTATTATGTTTGTATAGGAACAGGAAAATCAGCAATATGTAGCTATGGCCTATTCAGGTTGCAAGCAGCTGCTACCTTATGAGATGCCCCTTCATTTGAGGATGAAAGTTGATAAGGAGGATGAGTGCTATAAGCACCCAATGCAGGAGGTGTGCCATAAGTGTTATTATCAGCCAGGGTGAAGCCAATGCCAGGCATCAGGACAGACATATGCATATGCTGTGGCACCTGTGGTAAGATAAGAAGTTATGCCCCAAGTGCAGCCTGAGACAGGCACTGAGGTACTGCTGCAGTAGCTGGAGACAGTGGGGCAGCCAGTGCCCCTCAGTGTCATTTTTGCAAGATAGCCTTGCAATTATGGCAATGGAAGGATTACTTGACCAGGGCTAGCTCATAAAGAGACAGCATATATCTGTGCTGGAGCAAATCAATTGTGCTGCAAAGCACAAAGTTCCATCATATAAGGGAGTAAGTGTGGAGCCCAAATGGGCTAAGCCACACTCACTGTGACCAGTGGATACTGGGCAGGTAATAGTGCCTGGAGCAGACCAACTGGTATCAACAATAACCTTGACTACCTTGGTAATGCCTGCATGGCCTATAGCTGCACCTATGGTGGGTGCAAGCACATTGGCAAAGCCTGTGTGGCCCTCAGCTGTATCTATGAAACCTGCAGCAAGTGGCCTGCAGGCTCCAGAGGTGTCTCTAACTGAACCCCTAGTAGGCCAGTGGAATAAGGAGATGTTCAATATCCCACTAATGCAGGAGGAGATGAAGCTTTTAGATGTGCCTGTGCCTGAAAGTGCCTCCAAGGCAGAGTTGGGGGGTCCCTCAAATAGGAGACTGGTGACATTGGCCTGTGCTGCTGTGGAGGCATCAGGGCCACCAAAGCCTCACCAAGGGCATAAACTGCCCATTGATGTGACAAAGCTGGAAATCATAGGATTTCCAGCTGATATACCAGAGTGGGCAGAGACCAAGCAAATGCTCTTCATGAAGGCTGCAGTTTTTCCAGCCCCACCCCTTCAGTTTATAGTGGTTGCACTCACTACTGACTTGCACACACCTACATAGTACAATGGGTTAGTAGCCATAGCTGAGGCTGACAAGGAAAAGTAGCAGGTGGTGTCTGCAATTGACAATGACAGTGATTATGGAGAGTCACTATTGGAAGAGGAGAAGGAGGCAGGGGAGGGCAAAATGCCTACACAGTGCTTCCAGCATGTACAGTGGAATAAGAAGCTTGCCAAGAAAAAGGCAAATAGGGCCAAGGGCTGTGGCAGCCATTGCATATAAGGCACAAATGATTTTTCAGGTTGCATTCTCAATAGCTTGGAGGTTAAGGTGTGAGGGCCACTTGATGTCAAGGGGCTCAACATGTGCTTCTATAGAGGTTTTGGCCTTTGTTGTTATTATTCATACTTGACTAATGTGGTCCTCATCAGCTCCAATGCCTATTGTATGGAGGCATATGAGCACAGTTCTGGCCAGCTAGCCAAACTGCTAGGTATATATAAGCTTATATACTGGGGATTTCCTGGCACTCCCTTTGAGCTTGAGCAGCTATTCAAGTATTACTTAAATCCACACATACTTTGTCATGACTGTATTGTTGTGTATGTCCTGCTGGCCAAACTCCAGAAGTTTGTCTGTCAATGTGATGTGTCTCTGTACAATCACACAATAAAACTACTATGCTTAGACCCTGAATATAAGCACCTCATCAATCCTGTGTAAGGTCCAGAGGACCTGAAATTTGTGGAACAATATCAGATCCCACAGTACTTCTTGCACATAAAAGACAATAGGTCATTAGTGCTGCATGTTATGCACACCTCTGACCCAAATACACCATTTGATCTTAAACAACTAGTGCATTATGTGCATATCTTTGGCAGACCAGGGCTGGAAAATACCTGGCAGGGCATCACAGTTAACTTCACATATCACATGCATTGGCAGACACTGTTTGGGTTTGCCCTCTGTTGAGCTCTTTGTGCCAACAGTACAGATAAGACATCTTTGGTTTGATGGCTGGCACTTGTTATAGTGTGTCTGGGACTGTATCATGAGGGCAATAACTGCCTTCAACAAGGTCTATAAACAGCCATTTGTAGCCCAGCAAGGGGCCCAACTTATGATTTACCAAGTTCATCCTGACAATCAGGTGCAGAACTTCTTTGATGATGATGCACTCCATATCTTATAGTACAACCACATTCCACCTGAGTAGGTGGACCATGTATATACTTATGATATGGTCTACTTAGAACAGCAGTTCCATCAGCCAATAATGTCATTGGACCTCTTCTGGGAAGTGGATGATGAGTTCTTAGAGCACCTTCAACTATATGGAATGCTGGCCACAGTCCCTCAGTGGGATAGATGGAGAGAGAGATGAACAAGGAGGACCACTACCACCTCATGTTTAAGTGCAATGAAGAGAGTGCTGCTGGAGTTTTCTCTAAGGCTCAAAGCCTCTATTATTATATCAGAATGGACACAAATATGGGTCAGCTATCAAAGCAAACACTGGTGCATAGTACAATAGCCTACTCTTGGAGCTGCAACTAACATTGCACTAACTAATTGTGTTATGGTAGATGGTACTGCTGCAGGGGGTTGAATGACCTCACTGATGACAGAATTGGAGCCTCTTCCCTCTGCAATTAACATTGCATCTAGGGAGAGTATAAAGATGATGGAAGTGGGCAGAGCACCAATGAGTGAGACCAAAGGCTGAAAAGCCCTAATTGTTGTATATACTTTAGGTAACATCAAGTTGTTAACTTGAAATGAGTTACTGATGGAATTGTGCACTTCACAGCACATTTTCATTGTTTTTTTTTTCTTATAATATACACTCCAATATATAGTATACTTGACACCTTTTTTTTAGCAATACTAGGCACTGATAGTGCACATAAGGAGTGAATGCTAGTAGCATGGGCAGTGGGACCAGAATAGGTCCTCTGAACAGCCAGGATAGGCCTGGTGAGGCACAGGGTAACTGCACAGTGTCTAGATGATCATTGCTTGCAGTGATATGCCCTAGTTATGAAGTGCTGGCACTTACAGTGGTAATTGCACCTTAAGCCCATGTGTCAGGTTTGACACCTATGATCTAGACCATGCAATGGTCTAAAGAGGAGATATGTAACTAGTAAGGTTGCTATTAAATTGTGCTTTGCACATATACTATGTGTTGAGTTGTATTTAGACATCAACAGGCACCTTTGATGCACCTCCATAGATTACATAATAATAACATCTTGTATTCACAATGTATCTAGTCTAATCTGATATGTCAGTCTGATTCAGCTACTGTAGAAAACATGCAAGATCATTCTACCTGTAGCCAACAGCTATATGTGAGTACTGATATAAGGTGCACCATGCTTATCATACAACAAATAACTACCCATAGGTAGTTTTTGTCATAGTATAAACATGACAACTGCACAACTATCAATAGTTGCTTTATAGTAGGTGGAGTTCTTAGCTTGATTTTTTTCATTTGGCAGATTGATAAGACCCATCTATTGCTGAGTACAGTTACCAATGTCTCTGACTATCTTATCTGAACAGCACATGACCTGGGATCAGCACAAGACTTTGCACAACACCTTAGTGACCATGAGATTTTTTTAAATTATGAGCATTTATCATGTAGAGCCTAGACCATGGATCTAGAACAACCTTGCCAAGAGCCCCCTTAGCAATAATTGCTAGTAACAATTCTTAGTGACATAGGCACTTCTCTTTCAACATGCACATATGGACACATGACTCCTTGGACCCTTCATTTTTCTTGTCTCAATTACTAACATACCTGAATAGTATCTACACTTCAGATACTGACATTTGGTATGATCTTTATTTTTATTCTGACACATATTATGCACTTTTGACATCAAATACTTATGTTTGGTTACCATCTTGACACCCAGTATGCATTTTG
>JABCKS010000258.1:0-26073 GCA_018851325.1 Termitomyces sp. DKA19 | reverse complement strand
AGCCTTTCATACACTAGACTATAAGTCAGAACCTATCTATTGATTCTGGCTATGGTTGTGTGAAAAAGACTACTTGAGGTTATGTAAGTAACCTCACAACTTATATACTAATTATATAAAGAATAATTAGTAATAATTATATAATAATAATAATTTTATACTATGTGTTGTAATGTGCATGATCTATTACACCTAGGCAACACCATAATCTTCTCCTTTGCCTTTGCTAAAACTACTCCAGTCTTCATTCCACTATCCACCACAGTAAAGGCTTTCTGTCAATGAAGAAGTCTCACAAACTCCTTATTGGTGAAGGAGTCTTACTTGGGTTCCTACCAATTACATTAGCAAAGGTTGCTAAGCCCTAGTGAATAAAGGAAGACTTACCTCAAATTCCTCTTCATTCTTCTCTCTTATCCTTCCTTTACCCTTAGAAGTCTTAAGGTTTCTTAGCAATCCTGCTGGCTTCTTAGTGATGCTGCCAACCACACATTTGGGAGTGAAGGGGCCAGCTTCCTTATCCACACCACAATTCTCACTATGGCTTGCCCCAGTCATAATTGCCAGCTCATGTAGTGGGTGCTAGAAGAAAAATTAATCATTAGAAGATAAGTTCTCAAAAAGCTAAAGTTACCTAAGCAATGCCACTAGACCAGGCAATACTACTATCATTTACTATCATACTAACCTCTAAGTCTTCAAGGAGGTATTCAAGAGAAAGCAGAGGAGGAGCCTAAACAAGATATATTGCTAAAACAAAGAAAAGTAAGATTTACTTATAAAATGCTTGTCAAATTCATGCATTTAATCCTCCTCCTTGTACTTCTTGTACAAGGCATGACACTCTCAATCTACCTTCTCTAAGGCAGGCCAGTCCACTCCACTACCTGTAGTCTCAAATTATCACAGCCAGGTTTTAATAATAGTGGTTTTAGATCACAAGCATTTATTATGTGGAGCCTAGACTATGCATCTAGAACAACCTTGCCAAGAGCCCCTTTAGTGACATTTGCTAGTGACAATTCTTAGCAACATTGGCACTTTATTTTACAAAATGCACATATGAATATGTGACTTCTTGGACTCTTTATTTTTCTTGTCTCAATTACTAACATACTTGAATGGTGTCTACACTTCAGATACTGACATTTGGTATACTCTTTATTTTTATTCTGACATATATTATGCACTTTTGACATTGAATACTTACATTTGATTACCATCTTGACACCCAGTATACATTTTGGCAGATGCCATTACCTGTGGCAACCATCTTTCCTTTTAGGCTACATTACTTACAAACAGTATAAATACTCCCTGTATATATCTAGTAAAACAACAAAGAAATGAACAGAGCAACCCCAAGTACTTGGCCCTCAGTATCTCCTTCAGCTTCAGAGCTCATTCTTATTCACCCTTGTCACTGTTAATGGCTTAGCAACAAGCCTTAGTGACCTTATCCTTGATTTAGCATGGTACCAAGTATGAGTGCCTTAGTGTTATAGTGTCTTAACAACATTAGCAACTATAGCTAGCAATAGTTCTTAGTGTGTTTCCCAAGTTTCTTTACATTTGACTTATATCCTTGCTCCCTTTCCCTCCTTATTGCTGAGCCTTTTCTGACTTTGGCAACATCCTCTTAACAATTGTTTGCCTAGTAACTGTTCTTACTTCCCTCTCATACTTTAGTGACCTCTGCTTACCTTACCAACATTTCCATTACCTACTACTTTGCCTTCTATCCTGTTTCCATTTTTTTGCTGAGTGACTTAGCAACATATTATTAGTATTTAGTGACTTAGACTGACATTAGTGACTCCTTTTACTTGCACCCCTTTTACACCCTACTCTATACTGCTCTTGTTTTCTAAGATGATTACTGACTTACCCTCATACATATCCTACTGCCAGCTACTCTATCTGGTTTCCAGTGCACTCTAGGACTTCTTTTGGTTTTCTGCACAGCAGCTAGGCAGCATAGGAGCATATCAGTGTGAGGGCAAGTTAGTAAACATCTCAGAAATAAGAGCCAGTAAAGTAGGGGTGGAAAGAAAGGGGCAAGTAAAAGTAGTTGCTAATGCTAGCCTAAGTTGCTAGATGCTAACAAAGGATTGCTAAGTTGCTAAGGGAAAGAGAAGGAAGAACAGAAGGAGGCAAAGTAATTGCTAAGTGGGGGAGAGAGAGAGGAGTCACTAAGTATGAGGGAGGACTAAGTGATAAAAGTGGACATGTCAGTAAAGTAAGTGAACATTGCTAAGATATGACAAGGGAGTGGAAAGGAAGTTAAAGAGCAGTAAGTTGCTAAGTAAAAGATCACTAGGAGAAGTTGTTAAGGTCTGTAAGGACCTAGCAATGAAGAGGGATAGGAGTAGAAATGTAAGTCAAAACAAATAAAAGCTGGGGGACAGATATAAAAACTACTTGCTAGCTGCAGTTACCAACATTGCTAAAATGCTATAATACTATAAGGCACCCATACTTAGTACTATGCTAAATTGAGGATGAGTCCACTAAGGCTGCTGCTAAGCCTTTAACAATGATGAAGAAGACTAAGAGTAAGATCTGAAGCCAAGAAAGACAATGAGCAGAGTGCTCTGAGGCTGCAGTGGGCAGTGGTGGGCTATAACCCTTCTTTTTCATATTGAACTAGATATGTACAGAGGGTATTTATACTATTGTAGGTAATATAAGCAAGAATGGAAAACTGGTCACTAAAAGTAATGGCATCTGTCAAGATGTTTAAGGTTCTATACTGATGTTTGGATAGTAATCATTCATAAGTATATGATGTCAGAAATGTATATAAAATGTTACAAATGGAAAAATAAACAAGCATCAAATGAAAGCCTAAGCAAGCATACCATACATCAGTATTTGAAGTATAGACACCATTCCAGTATACTTGTAAATCAAGAAAATCAAAGGAGCTAAGAAGTTATGTATCTATAAGAGGTTGTCTTTTAGAAAGCAAAGTACTGATGTCACTAAAAGTCATTGCTAACAATCATTGCTAAGGGGGTTCTTGGCCTGGTCATTCTAGATCCATGGTCTAGGCTCCATATAATAAGTGCTCATGATCCCAAAATCTTATGATTGCTAAGGTCTTATACAAAAGGCTACCTCATTTCAGACTTTAGGTCTAGACCCCTTGTGACATGTTCTCAAATCATGTGCTATGAAGATAAGATTGGTAGAGATGTTGTTAATAATACTTAGTGATAGATGTGTCTCATCAGTAAGTAAGGTACAGTGTTACTAAACATTTAGTAGCAATACTGTCAAGATACTAAAGGGATTGTTAGGCTTTCCTGGCTTGGCAGGAGGAGAACAAGATCACTAAGGGAGAAGTGGAGGAAGTGGGGAACATTCCTAGTAATAATGCCAACTTTGATGCTTGAACCACTACCCTCTGTAAAATTTTGAATCTTCTTTTTTTTCAATTTTTTTTTTTTGTAGTATTCCAGACTGGCCCCCTTAAAAAGCCTAATAAAATGTATTATAGCAAATTGCAGTTATGAGGCATTCAAGAAGAAAAGAAACAGAAAGTAAGATTACATAGAGCCAAGGATCAAGAAGAAAAGGCAAAAACAGAATAATTGCTATATACTAGCAATCATTGCTTAGCACTAGTAATACAAAGGAAAATGCTCAGTAGATCATCATGGCATGAAGACCCCATATGCCAGTTGCTGGCAACAAGTCACTAAGTACAGCATTATAGTGAAAATTATCAAAATGTCAATAAAAATGTCTGTAGAAGGTTTAAATAAGCAAAAAGTAGTATAAGATAGACAAGACAAAGGACTTAATGTCTTTGTATTGTAAATGACAGTTTTTCTGACTGTATAGTAGATGTGTAAGTGAAATAAAAAAAAAAGTGGAAAGAAAGTTGCTAAGGCTTAGCAAATAGTTTTTAGTTGTTGGTTCTGTTAGTGATATCACTAGCATTATCATCATCTACAAGGTTGGTTTGTTCAAGTTTACATAAGCAGGGGGTGTTGATGTCAAAAGTCTTGCTAGGCACAGATATATATTCTCTAGCAAAATAGAGGACCAAGCAAAAGGTGGCTACTAGTCAATGTAAGACTGAACTATCTAATTCACAAAGAATGTAAGTGCCTCCATAGTTATGAGATATCACCACCAAGGGGCCTAAGTAATGAGGCCTCATCTTCTTGTTATGGGTAACCTCAATCCTAGTTAGTATTCCTCATTAAAACAAGGTCACCAGTCTGGAAGTTGTAGTTGCAAATCATAGCAACATGTTTTGCTTCAAAGCAGATAGCAGCTAAATGACAAGCACTAAAGACAGTTTCATGTAGTTGCTTGAAGTCTTCTTGACAATGCTGTAGATCAATTGCTTAGCAGCAGTTGCAAATATGTCACTTTGACTATATCAGCTTGAAGAAGGGGATGGGTACCTATAACAGCATAGTAGAGGGAACAACCTATTTGCTTGTAAACTGTAACACATTCTGACCAAGAGATTGAATAACAAGCAATACTTTACCTGGATTGATCACCATCAACTGCCTTAAAAAGAGCCTAGCAAATGTCAAAATGAAGTTGTTCAACTATACCATTAGCATGCTTGTTGTAATCAGACATCTGAATATAATGCAAGTTATACTTTTTTGCTAAGTAGGCAACAGCCTTTAGGATGGGAGTCAAACAACATCCTTAGATGATATACTTGAACTTATTAGAGAATGGCATGAACATTGTGTCAATGTATATCTTGCTAAACAAGAGTGCTGGTATAGCAATAGTCAGTAAGATAAATACTCTAGTCATCTGGTAAATCTGACAGATGTAGCAAGTACAAATATACCAGACAATGTTGATGCTAACTTGTGGCCACTAAAAGTATTCTAGTAAGGCTGAGTGGGTAGCAAAAAGTCCTCTATAGTCTAAGGTGTTATACATAGCTCATAGGATACATAAGTGGCAGTTAGCAGGAATGAACAGCTTATGGGCTCCATCTTTATTCTGTTGCCAAAGCTTACCATCTACAATGAAGAATATAGTGGCATAGCAAATGAAGGTAGTATAGACATTATCACTAAGGTTGTTGGGCCTAACTAAGTCACTAAGCCATTTCAGGACCATCAAGATATGAGTATCACTAGCAATGGCTTTAGCAGTATGCAAAATGTCACTATATGTAGTAGTAGCATCATCACATAGAGGCAGAAAATTGTTGCTAGTAGCTAGTCATAGAGCAGCTGTATCCTGAGTGTTGCTAACAAATGTCACTAAAGGCTGGAATTTGAGAAATGAGGGTAGCAATTATAAGGCTGAAGAGACATGGCAAAGTAAGAGAAGGGGGAGCTAAACTTTGTGAACAAAGCTATAAAGTCAATTGATCCAATCCTCATACACTGAGTTGTTGCTATTATCTGAGAAGGGGTCATTAGGCTGTAGTGGTCATTGTAAAAGTCTGTCTGGGCCATGGAAGGTACCTTTAACATGCACAAGTTTGAAGTAAAACATCAGGATTGCTATGATCTAGCAATTCATGCTAGTGAAGGGCTGAATATCAGGGTTCTAAAGCATTCTCTTAATGTAACAAGAATTGACTTCAATAACTAGGTTTCTGACTCCAATAAGGTACATCCATAAGGCCTGAAGGGCATGGTAAAGACTATAGAGCTTGAGCTTGGACTGACTAAATCATAATTCTCTGTCAGTAAGCATAATAGACCCAAAACAATTATAGTAACATTTTTTGCAGTTGTTGCTATAGTACTAGCAGAGGTAGTAGCCTATAGCAATGTATGACATATCAACCACTAAGATGACTGGGTCAAGTGATTCATAGTCAATAGGAACTAGGAGTTTAGCATCTTGGAGGGCCTTAACAAGGTCTTGCTGGGCATTAACTTGGTCTGGACCAAACTCAAATAGGACTCTAGTATGTATGAGTTTTGTTAAGTCATTAGCATGGTGAGCAAAGTTCTTAACAAATGCAAAAGGCTACCTTGTTCCAGACTTCAGGTCCAGACCACTTGTAACACATTCCCAGATTATGTGCTATAGAGATAAAATTAGTAGAGATGTTGTTAATAGTATTCAGTGACAGATGAGTCTCATCAAGGCTCAAGTTTCTTGTAGACTTGCTGACTTCACTAAAGAAAGGCCCTACATATCCTCAGATATCTGTAAGCTGTTCCAAACCATCAACAGTCTTACCATACTCTTTAGATCTCCTGACACTGACATCACCCTTGTAGCCAGAGATAGCAATAATGGCAATATTTCAGGCCACAACCATAGCTCTAAACACCTATATTGTGAGATCTGCTATGCCCTTAGTTAGTCATGCCATGGCTATACCAAGTAATGGTGTGTATGCCTAAGGGGTAGGATAGCAAGAAGACTATCAAGGAGTCCAAGCTTACATACAAGGCTATATGAAAAGACAAACCTAAGATAGAAGGAGCACAAGGAGGCACACAAACACTCAAAAATGAAATAGCAGTAAAAGGTCTTGATGGCCAAATGTATGTCATTGACTTATTACACCTCCAAAAGATACAACTCAATGGAGCTATGCCTAAATCAGATGAATTCACAGGTATGGTCTCAACTAATACAAACTCAACTAAATATTTTAAATACCAAGGGATTCCTTTTTGCAGTTATGTCCACCTCTTTCAGGGGTGTAATGCTGTTACTGAGCCTTTTACACACTAGACTGTAAGTCAGAACCTATCTATTGATTCTGGCTATAGTTGTACAAAAAAGACTACTTGAAGTTACATAAGTAACCTCATGACTTATATAGTAATTACATAAGAAATAATTAGTAATAGCTATAAAATAATAATAATTTTATACTATATGCTGTAACATACACAATCCATTATATACCCCCCTCATGAGACTATCACAGATCTCATTGAATAATTAATCAATGAAAAAGAAATGAGACCATAGTGAGTCTCATCAAAAATAAAAATAAAATAAAATAAACACAGGATATAGGGTGGGAGATAGTGTCCTGCCCATTTTGCAAGCTCTTCTCTGGCTGCTGAAATTTTTCTCTAGCAGATTAAGGAAGTTTGCTAGTAGAGACTCCACAATATTGCAATTTGAAAGGACCTATGAAGGTCCCTTCCCATCTGTCTAGGAATATTGTAGAGGCCCCATTATATAGCCTCTATGTCCATCTGGTCTTGTGCAGATTCTGCTACAGCTGTTACTTCATCCCATCCTACAGCTTCAGTGTTGACCAAAGCAAGGGAATCTGAAGCAACAGAATGATCTGTCATCTTGGCTATGAGCCTGGAGACTGCAGCATTGGCTACAGTTTTGCTAGGCCCCATCTCAGGGGGTGGGTCTGAAGTGATGATAGTTGTATCAACATTGTCAGACTTTTTGGTAGTAGTGGGAGGCACTGGAAGTGTCTCCATCTGCACAGTACCAGGATCTGGTATAGGCATAGGGAAAGAGGCTTTGGATTCAGCCTCCTCTAGTGGATCTGGTTGTATGAGGGACTTGTCAGGTCCCTTTGGTGGAGTTGTATTCATCACTAAATATGGTGGTGCCAGAATAATGCAAACAGCTGCTGTTGGGCAATTGGCCAGGTATCTGAACCTAGTGTCTTCACCATATTGAAGCCACTCTCAATCTGAAAGTGGCTGGAGGTTCTTGGCCTCCAAGAGTTGAATGAGAATGTGACAGCATTCTCGATCATCAAGGGTAGGCTCATACCACCCATCATACTCAGGCAAGGTTCCTAGAGGTCTATAGAGCTCTAGGTATCAATGCCTATCATTGTCAATGCTCACAAAGAGGTCAGTATGAAGACCACTCCTAGACTAGTGATAGTCCAGGTAGCATATGCTGTAGGTATATATGTGGTCCATCCACATACATGGAATCCTGTTGGCAAGGAGGTGGTGAAGCACCTCCATATTGCCAAGGTTAGCAACTTACCCAGGCTTGATGTGGAGCCTGTGCATTGGAAAGCTGTAATTATTGATGGCCTGGAAAGGCATTGTGCTTTTCTGATTGTAAGCTTTCACAGCCTCAGCATAGAGGCATGGGCAAGCAGCAATGAGAGCAAAAGCTCTTATATATGCAGCACAAGCATGGGCACCAGTAGATGCCAGTGTGCATGCTAGGATGTAGCTAAAGACAGTGCCTTGGCTGACTCATCCAGTGATGTCCATAGCAATCCTAGACACAAAGTTCTGGGATCCAGGATAACAGTGGTGCAGTAAATACTATGCCTACCAATCTATCTTGAAGTAGTGTTCAATAGGGACTGGAGGTAGTTCTGTACCATAATATGCTCCTATGCTGCCTAACTGCTGTGCAGAAAAACCAGAAAGGAGTACCTAAAATGCACTGGCAACCAAATAGGATAGCTGGCAGTAGGATATAGGTGAGAGCAAGTTGGTAATTGTCCCAGAGAACAAGAGCTGTATATAGTGAGGTGAAAAGGGGTGCAAGTAAAAAGAATTGCTAATGTTAGCCTAAGTCACTAAACATAAAATGGAATTGGGATGGAAGGTAAAGTGGTATGTGATGGTGATGTTGGTAAGGTAAACAGAAGTTGCTAAGTGGGAAAGGAATTAAGAACATGTTGCTAGGCAAATGACTACTAAGAAGGTATTGCTAAGGTAAAACCTAATGATAAGAAGGATACAGAAACAAGAATGTAAAATGGGGAGTAAACAAGGGGACACACAAGACTTGTTGCTAGCCATAGTTGCTAACATTGCTAAGGCACTAACACACAAAGGGCACCTATACTTGGTACTATGCTGAATCAATGACGAATTTGCTAAGGCTTATTGCTAAGCCATTAATGAGAGTAAGGATGGATAAGAATGAGTTCTGAGAGAGATACTGAGGGTCAAGTACTCAGGGTTGCTCTAACCAGTTCTTTGTTGTTTTACTAGGTATGTACAGGGAGTATTTATACTATTTGTAAGTAATGTAGCCCAAAAAGAAAGATGGTTACTACAGATAATGGCATCTGCCAAAATACATGCTGGGTGTCAAGATGGTAACCAAACATAAGTATCCAATGTCAAAAGGTGCATACTATGTGTCAGAATAAAAATAAAGAGCATACCAAACATTAGTATCTGAAGTGTAGACACCATCCAAGTATGTTAGTAATTAATAAAAATGAAGGGTCCAAGAAGTCACATGCTGCTATGTATCTTTTGAAAGCAAAATGCCTATGTTACTAGGGGTTATTGCTAATGAATGTTACTAAGGGGGCTTCTGGTGAGGTTGTTCTAGCTACATGGTCTAGGCTCCATATGATAAATGCTTGTGATCCAAAAATTCCCATAGCTGCTAAGGTCTTGTGCAAATCTTGTGCTGATCTCCAGGTTCTGTGCTGTCTCAATAAGATAGTCAGAGATATTGGTAACTGTACTCAGTGACAAATGGGTCTTATCATCCTCCCTTATGCTGAAATCTTGACTGTCCTCAGTCAACCAAATCCTGTAATTGCTTGAATGGTCCACATATGGAAAAGGAAATATCCATAAAAGACTGATGCCTGGCTGAACTTCAACCCAATTCCCCCCACTTCTCCTCTGCTTAACTATTCCTATCTTATCTCCTACCAATTGCCATGGCTTCCTTTATTGCTGATTCAATTGACAACTGCACTATAGCCAAAGTCTTTCTGGGGAAGGCCCAGCCTCTTTTAGCAACTGCTTGCCAACAATTGGTGACAAATTCTTGTGGAGTGGTCACCACTATCATCAAAATGTGGCTTTGCTGGTTTGAGACTGCCAGTAGTGGACTTGATTGGCCGGAGTTAGCAGAGGTAGATCAAGAGTGTCAGGCTCTGTACAAGAAGTACAAGGGGGAGACTTGGATGCATAAGTTCAACAAGTATTTTGTGAGTACATTTTTACTTTCCTTTAGTTTTAGTGGTTATTGATAATTTCACTATCATCTTTTGCTAGGCTCCTCCTGTGCCCTCTCTCAACTACCTCCTTGAAGACTTGAAGGCTGGTATGACAGTAAGTGATAGTGGTGTTGCCTGAGCTAGCAGCATTGCTTAGGTATCCTTAGCTTTTCAAGGACTTGTCTCCTAATGACCAGTTTTTCTTTCAGCATCCACCACCCAAGCTGATAATAATAACAGGAGTGAGCTGTAGTAAAGGTTATGGTAACTCCAGAGAGGCCAGCCCCTCCACTCCCAAACATGTCATTGGCAGCATTGCTAAGGAGTTGATGACATCACCAAAGCAGCACAAGACTCTAAAAAGCAAAGGAAAAGTAAAGGAGGATGGTGAGGGATTTGAAGTAAGTCTTCACTTATTCACTAGTGCTTAGTGACCCTTGCTAACTTGTTCATAGGAACCTGTACAAGACTCCTTTACCAACAAGGAGCTCCTTAGACTTCTCCATTGGTGAAAAGCTTCTACAGTGGTGGATAGTGGAATGGAAGTGGGAGTAAGCCTAGTGAAAGTGAAGGGAAAGATAATGGTGTTGCCAGTGGAGTGCCAAGCATTCAGAGCAGAACAAGAAGTGGTAAGTTTTCTTTTTGTTTTTTGCTAGAACATTGCTAACATTTTCCAGTGTGATTACTGCTGGTCTGAAAATGATCCCAAAAGCTGCTGGTACCCTACTGGCACCCAACCTTGCTATCATTGTGATAGCTCAAGAAAAGGTTGTTCTTACCATGGACAATTATCAAGGAGTCATGGAGGTTGTTTTGTCACCATGATAGCGACTTGGGCTGCCCTTGTTTGTCAAGCCAGGGAGTTTGTAAGGAGGCAGAGGGAGTTAGTGGCTGCTGGGTGCCCAATACAGATCAAGCATTCAAGCTTAAATCTTCCTATTGAGCAAAATGAGATGACAGTGAAAGGGTGGACAGTCATTAAGGGTAAGCAACTTCAAAAGAGTCAGGAAGTTGTTGAGAGCAAGGTTAGTAGTAGTAGTGACAAAGAAACCTTGTCTTGTTCCAAGCAACAACAAATTACCACTAGTATGATAGAGTTGGAGGAGGATGTGGTCATGTAGCTAGCAACACCTGTAGCTAAGATAGAAGAAGTGGCTAAGGCATCCAAAGAAGGTACTAGCAAGGTGATGGTTGAGGAGGAAGGAGTAGAAGAGGATGAAGAAAAATAGGGTGGAGTTGAGGTGATTGAGATGGTTGAGGAGGAAGAAGAGGCTGAGGACAAAGGCAAGGTAGCAGCAATCCCAATGCTGGTAAGTTGCTTCTATTGCTAACAATTTTGCTAATAATTGTGTTGCTAGGTGCTTTGTACATTTGTCTCCATGAGAGAAGTGGGTGATGACAATTTGAGGTGGCTGGGTGGAGACCTGACACTACCAGAACCATTGATGCCTGCTTCTTTGCTACAGAGCTTTGAGGGAAGGGCTGCTAGACTGGAGTAACACTTCTGGCAGTCTCTGGATAAGGCTAGGGTCACTCTGCTGGAAGTGTGCTCCTGTTACACCACTGCTAAGAGGTCTCTGGTCACCCTCAAGAGTTATCATCATAACTGCCAGGCTTTCTTGGCCTGGCAGGAGGAGAACAGGATTGGGGAAGGAGAGAGGGAAGAGCTGAGAGACATGCCTAGTGACAATGCCAACCTTGATGCCTAGTAACTGCTACTACAAAAATTGTTTTTCTTGTCATGTTATAGACTAACCCCCTTAAGGAGTTTCATATCTTGTTGTATCTTGGCCTAGACTGGCCCCCTTAAGGGGCTTTTGAAAATATAACATAATGAAAGCAAAGTCAGGTGAAAGTTAAGAAGTAGTAACAGAAAGTAAGTAAAACTGAGTGGTGTAATAAGAAGAATTGTATGGGGTTTAAGATCAAGAAGAAAGGACAAAGACAGATTAATCATTACATACTAGCAGTCACTGTTTGGCATTAGCAACAAAAAGAGGAAATGCTCAGTAAATCATCATGGCATAAAAACCCCAAAGGTGTGCTCATTGCTAGCAAAAAGTTACTAAACACAGCATTATAGCAAAAGATATCAAGAAGTCAAAGTCTGTGGGGGTAAATCAAACAAGAGATGATATAAAAATAGACAAAATGAAGGACTTAATATTTTTGTATTGTAAATGATGGTTTTTCTGACTGTAGAATAAATGTATAAGTAGAATTGGAAAATGAAGGTTGCTAAGGCTTAGCAAATGGTTATTTAGTTATTGGTTTCATTAGCAATGGTGTTAATGTCATCATCGTCCACTTGATCAGTTTGTTTGAGTTCATGTAAGCAGGAGGTATCAATGTCAAAAGCATCACTAGGCACTGATATGCATTCTCTAGCAAAATATGGAACCAAGTAAAAGGCAGCTACCAGTCAATGCAAAACTAAACCATCTAATTTACAAAGGATATAAGCACCTTCTTGGTTACAAGATATTACCACCAAAGGGCCTAAGTAATGAGGCCTCATCTTTTTGTTATGGAATACTTTGATTCTAGTATTCCTCATCAAGACAAGGTCACCAGTCCAAAAATTGTAATCACAAATTGTAGCAGCATGTTCTGCTTCAAAACAAATAACGGCTAAATGACAGGCACTAAGGACAATGTCATGGAGTCACTCAAGATCTTCTTGGCAACGTTGTAAATCAATTGCTCAGTGGGCTATAAGGTTAGTAGATGACAATAGGGAATTAGGTGGTGGTTGCAAATATATCACTTCCACAATGTTGGCAGGAAGAAGGAGATAAATACTGGTAACTGTATAATAAGGGGAACAACCCATTCATTTGTGGACTGTAATATGTTCTGACCAAAAGACTGAATAGCATGTAGTACTCTACCTGAATTGATTACTATCCACTGCCTTAAAGAGAGCCTGGCAAATGTCAAAGTAAGGTCACTTGACTATGCTGTTAGCACACTTGTTGTACCCAGAAACCCTAATATGGTGCAAGTTGTACTTCTTTGCTAAGTAAGCCACAGCCTTCAGAATGGGAGTGCCATTGTTGGTAACAATTTCACTAAGGGCCCCCCAGTGACAAATGATATCCTCATATAACCACTTGGCAATGGTATTGCTATTCTCCCTAGCAAGCATACAGAACCCAGGATAATGTGTTAGTGAACAACATCCTTGAATGATATACTTGAACCTATTGGAAGGTGGCATAAATATGGTGTCAATATATATCTTGCTAAACAAAGGTGCTGGTGTAGTGACAACCAGTGGGATGAGTACTTTGATCACCTGATGAACCTGGCAGATATGGCAGGTACAAATATACCATACAATATTGGTGCTAACTTGGAGCCACTGAAAACATTTCAGTAGGGCTAAGTAAGTAGTGAAAAGTCCTCTATAGCCCAAGTCATCATGCATTACTCACAGAATCTGTAAATAATGGTTGGTAGGAATGAACAACTTGTGGGCACCATCCTTATTTTGTCACCAAAGCTTACTGTCCACCATAAAGAATATAGTAGCATAGCAAATAAACCTAGCATAAGCATTGTTGCTAAAGTTATCTGGCCTGACTAAGTTACTAAGCCACTTTTGGACCAATATAATATGTGTGTCACTAGTGATGGCCTTAGCAGAACATGGTACATTGCTATATATGGTAGTGGCATCATTCCATAATGGCAGAAAATTGTTGGTAGTTGCTAAACATGGGGGTGCTGCATCAGGAGTGTCACTAGCAAATGTTGCTAAGGGCTGGTATTCAAGTATTGAAGGCATGGAATGTGAGACTGAAGAGATATGATGAAGTAAGAGCAAAGGGAGCTGGATTTGGTGAAGGAAGCCATGTAATCAGTCAATCCAATCCTCATATATAGAGTTGTTGCTATTGTCAGGAAGAGGGTTACTAGGCTGTAGTGGTCATTGTGAAAGTCCATCTGGGCTATGAAAGGTACCTTTAACATACACTAGCTCAAATTGAAACATCAAAATCACTATAATCCAGCAGTTCATACTAGCAGAGGGCTGAATATCAGGGTTCTGAAGCATACCCTTGATATAGCAAGCATTGACTTTAATGATGAGGTTCCTAACTCCTATAAGATACATCTGTAAAGTCTGCAAAGCCTAGTAAAGACCATAGAGCTCAAGCTTGGACTGACTGAATTGTAATTCCCTATTGTTAAGCATGACAGACCCAAAGCAATTGTAGTGACATTCTTTGCAGTTGTTACTATGGCACTGGTAGAGGTAGTAGCCAATAGTGATGTATGATGTATCAACTGCTACGATGACAGGGTCAGACAATTCATAGTCAATAGGGACTAGAGGCTTAGTGTCTTTGAGAGCATTAATGAGGTCTCACTGGGCATTGACTTGGTCAGGACCAAACTCAAAGAGAACACTAGCTTATGTGAGTTTTGTTAAGTCATTAGCATAATAAGTGAAATTCTTAACAAAAATCCTAAGGATGCCAACTGTACCCAAAAAGGCTCTAACTTCAGATAGTGACTGGCAGGGACTCCACTGCTTGAGTAAGGCTAAGCAACTTTCATTCAGAACTCAACCACTAGGCATGCAAATGTGTCCCAAGATCTTAAATGTTAGAGTGCATAGGACAAGCTTATGACCAGAACATGTACTGCTACAGTACTTCATTTGCTGGAGAATCCAGTTAAGAAGCTCAAAGAACTCCCAGAGAGCTAAGTGAATATTTGGGTTAGTGGGATGCTTAGTGGGAATACTGTTAACCAGCTTCCAGTCTTTGGGACCCTTAGTGCCAATGTTGTTGATAAAACTAAGTACATTATGGGGGATTTTGGGCTGCAGGATGAAGGCAACATCATCATGGAAGATTGGCACTGAATTGGTCCAACCCATTGATAAGGTCACTAAACAGAGAGTGCCAAATGGGGTCTGGAATGTTGTTAAGTCATAAGAAGCTGGATCAATTAGTTGCTTGTTATAGCCAACAAAAAGGTCTAGCATCACCCTACAAATTCATTCAGCAAAAGACTTGGCGACATGATCCAGGAACAGGGATACTCCAGAATAACAAATAGTGACACAGTTTAGCAGCTCTAAGCTATGCACAATCCTAAGCTTACCACTCTTCTTGAGGATACAAAACTAGCAGGATTGGTAAGTAGAGTTTGAAGGTTCATAGATGCCAGCCTTGATCTTGTCACAAATAATCTCACATACTTCTTTTTCAAGGCCTGGGGGAATAGGGTGATTATGCTGAACCCATAGGATATAGGGAATTGTTGGTATCCTAATAGGAGGAAAGAAGTCAGAGCAAAAACTTCCTTATTCAGAGTCCTCTCAAGTGAAAGCCTTTTCCTGCTTAGCAACTAGATCAACAAGGACATTGAGTTTGTCATTAGTGAGAAAGCCAATGTTGTGGTCCTTAATGAATGTTGCTTGTTGGTCACTAGTGAATCTTTGGCCTAGTATGAATGGGGGTTTGAATTAAGAGGTGGCATAGTTGCTGGTGGATTACCAAGGATTTGTTGTTTGATTCTAAAGTCTTTGCTAATGTAACTGGCAACTGGTTTGATTTTCATAGCAACCAGTTTGTATTTCTTTTTCACCTGTACTCTTTTTCTTTTAGCAGGACTGTTAGCAATATACTGGGTAGGGAATGGAAAGTTAACATAGTTTGGGGTAAGGTCCATAATGCAAGTATCAAGGGGTAAAGTCTGTCCAAGAATCAAAGGGTTAGAAATATCAGTGGAAACAAAATAAGAATGTGGAGATAGCATAGAATAGTAAATGTCACTAGCAGTAGTGTAAAGGTATACCAAAGTAGAGTCTGTATATGTGCAAGATGTTGTAAGTGAAATATTATTGTCCAAATCACAAGAAGCTATACACATTACTAGGCCAGTTGAATGGTCATAGCTTATCATTGTTGCTAAGTTGTTAGCATCATTGCTATTCTGATTGGTGCTGAAAGGACTGGGGTGGTTCTGTCTTGTAGCAAACCTTTTGGCAATTGTTTCTTTTATACTTTCTATGGGGAAATGTCAGTATCATGTATTATATGCCTAAATTAGGGTTGGTAACTGTAATAGTGGTCTTGATGTTGCTAAGAGTATTGACTATGCTTTTGGTAAGGACATCAAAGGGTCAACCAAGAAGGATGTCATAGGTGGGGGACTGTAGTATATGGATCTGGAGATATAATGTCAAATTGCTAATAGTACAGGGTACATTCCTAGCAAGTCCTAGCAATCTATCCAATGTGCTGTTGACACTCTCTGCATGTTCAAAATGATTCTGGGATCATAGAATATGCCAAGATCATTAGTGACTTCTGCTGACATGGAGATAATCTGGGACCTGCTATCTGTGATACACTCTATCTCTTCTCAGTTGTCAACTAGCATCATGATGGACCTTAGCAACTGAGAATCCTTGGTGACTGTTAAGACTACTAGTTCCTCCCCAGGCAGTAGCAATTCAATATAGGCTTCTACTGGGTCAATTGAAGAGACCTTTGCCTGGGCCAAAGTGAGTTTATTAGCAGTGCCAGTATTAGAACTTAGCAAAAACTGTGGCTCATCCATAGTGAATGTTGGTAACACTTCTTCAAATAGGTCACTAGGGTCCTATACCATATTAGCATTTGCTCCTGCTTGTCATTTGGGCATGACGGTGGTCCTAAGCTGATTCCTGATATCTGGTGCCATAGAGCAGAGCTTGCCAACTGAGACTGTAACCTGGGTGTTTAAAATATAATCAAATACTGCCTTTGATTGTTTGATATCATAAATAGGTGGCATTGTCCTATAAGCAGTGTCATTATGACAATCCAGAGCAGCAAAATTCCTATTAGTGGGTGGAGCATAGCAAGAAGATATTCCCAAAAATGGATGCACAAGGGGCTGGGGAATGGGTTCCATGGGCTTAGCAATGGGTGGCAAATCCTTAGCAACAGGTTGTTCTAGTGCTTTGCCTTTGTCAACTGGCTTACCAGTAGGACTTGGTGCTTGGTTGGGGGAAGGGGAAGTCATTGGTGCATCACTAGTCACTGGTGGAACAGGAGTCTTGTTGCTAGTGGTTTGGTAAGGAGCTTAGGGAACCTGTACACCATCAAATTTTTCACCAGCTCATTACAGGGCAAATAATTCTCTTTCCAAAGCCTCAATACATTCATCCTTTGTTAGCAATCTACCAGTAGCAACATCCTGCTATAGAACCTCATAGATTAGCAACTGCTGCATTGTCACCTGCTCAGAGTTGGAGTTAGCATTGGATGAGAGTCTGCCAGTAATTGTCTGTCTAGGGTTTAAACAGTGCCATTCCTCAACATAATCCTTATAAAGCCATTTGCCAAAATAATTCAGGATCATAGTGCCAGATGGTAGGACAATCTTGCCTTCAGCATTTTGACAGATTCTTCCTTGCTGGATCATATGTTCTAGTTGAATGCAAGTGCCTTGTACCATAGTATAACCAGATTCCCCACAAAAGTGGCAAGTGTTGTTAAACTGATTTTGCTGATGGGGCTGACTATTGTTAGTGAACAGTGCTTCCAGATGTTTCAGGGCACTAATGATTGCTGTAGTCATTACTAATTCAATTGTTTCTTGTTTAGGGGCAGGGGGCAGTGTAGCAGTAACAGCAGGTACTGGAATGATACCAGGAGTGCTAGCAATAGACATGGCAGCAGCAGTGGACTTGGTAGTTGCTGTGTCAGTACCCTTTAATACCCATTTTACACCTTCAAAGACCTGTTCCACCTCATAAGGATCTTCAGGATGATGATTGGAAAGCATTATTTTGAGCTGGTGGATGATTTTAGACTATAGCAACATAGGGATTCCTTGCTGGAATAAGTGACATTCTTCATTTTGGTAAAGTTTGCCATTAGTAAGGAGCCACCTAGTGATCTGTTGGAAATCCCAATAGTAGTCAGAAAATTGTCCTAAAGTTGCTAAACTACTATTGAAGGTCTGGTTGACAAGTCACTTGAGATTGCCAAGAGTTCACATACACTAGCATCAGCACCTGAGTATAACCTAAGTACTGCCATTTTCCATTCCTGATATGTGTGAGGCTGGGGAACATTGTTGCCAATTGCTAGATTGTTGCTAAATTTCAGTAAGCCCAGCTAAGTTTCTGCTGTATTATAAGAGACATAGTAAGCCATATATTCCTTTTTCTGGGTATCATCAGTAATACTACAGTCAGCAAAAAGATACTCCAATTCCTTAAAGTACTGAGGGAGTTCCCTAAGGTGGCTCTCATCCCATTTAGGAGCTGTTGTGTTGTTACAAAGGGGCATCTGAGCATAATGGGCAACAAGATCATTATTCATAGCAATTGTCAGTATTATTGGGAAAAGTGGTATTTGTTGGTTTTTAGGTGTAGTGAGAGTTATTTGATTCTTGGGGAAGAAGACAGAGGAATTGGTAGCTGATAGTGGTGATAATGGAGTACTAAGAAAGCTCTCTACAAATGCTCCTGGAAAGTTGCTAAGAAGTTTGCTAATATCAAGGAGGTTCCTAGTAGCTTTTAATTCATCTGCTAGTAGTCTGGGCTGGGTATCTAGTGTACTAGAGGGGGTCAATAGCAAAGAATTAGATAATGCAGTAGTAGATTCCAAGTGACACTTTGCTTGGGCTCTGGTTACTGGCAGAATGATTACCTAAACCCCTTGCAGTGGGCTTCAAAATGATGTGCTCCTATGCTGCCTAGCTGCCATGCAGAAAAACCAGAAGGGAATACCTAGAATGGACTGGCAACCAGATAGGGTAGCTGGCAGTAGGATATAAGTGAGAGCAAGTTGGTAATCATCCCAGAGAACAAGAGCTGTATATGGTGGGGTGAAAAGGGGTGTAAGTAAAAAGAATTACTAATGTTAGCTTAAGTTACTAAACATAAAATAGAATTGGGATAGAAGGTAAAGTGGTATATGATGACAATGTCAGTAAGGTAAACAGAAGTTGCTAAGTGGGAAAGGAATTAAGAACACATTGTTAGGCAAATAACCACTAAGAAGGTATTGCTAAGGTAAAACCTAGCAATAAGAAGGACACAGAAACAAGAATGTAAAATGAGGAGTAAACAAGAGGACACACAAGACTTGTCACTAGCCATAGTTGCTAATGTCACTAAGACATTAACACATAAAGGGCACCCATACTTGGTACCATGCTGAATCAATGATAAATTTGCTAAGGCTTGTTGCTAAGCCATTAATGAGAGTAAGGATGGATGAAAATGAGTTCTGAGAGAAATACTGAGGGTCAAGTACTCAGGGTTGCTCTAACCAGTTCTTTGTTGTTTTACTAAGTATTTACAGGGGGTATTTATACTATTTGTAAGTAATGTAGCCCAAAAAGAAAGATAGTTACCATAGGTAATAGTATCTGCCAAAATGCATTCTGGGTATCAAGATGGTAACTAAACATAAGTATCCAATGTCAAAAGGTGCATACTACGTGTTAGAATGAAAATAAAGAGCATACCAAACATCAGTATCTGAAGTGTAGATGCCATCCAAGTATGTTAGTAATCAATAAAAATGAAGGGTCCAAGAAGTCACATGCTACTATGTATCTTTTGAAAGCAAAATGCCTATGTTGCTAGGGGTTATCACTAATGAATGTTGCTAAGGGGGCTTCTGGCAAGGTTGTTCTAGCTATGTGGTCTAGGCTCCATGTGATAAATGCTCATAATCCAAAAATTCCTGTGGCTGCTAAAGTCTTATGCAAATCTTGTGCTGATCTCCAGGTCCTGTGCTGTCTCAATAAGATAGTTGGAGATGTTGGTAACTGTACTCAGTGACAGATGGGTCTTATCAACCATGAGTCAAATTATCTAGTTGGCCCAATATGGCCAATACTTGTGAAGGCAGAGGCACCAGTAGCCAGTGTCTATCATTGCATGGTAGGTGGTGCACAACATCAGCCATGTCTATTTCAAGGACTCAGTGCATAGACTGGTTCTGCCACATACTGTATGTGAAATAGGAGATCCTATAGAACTCCTGGAGCAGGAGCACTGCATAAATGCACTTCTGCATCATCATTGAGGTACCATTCTCCTTGGTAACTCATATGAGCAGACATACCTGCTTGGAGTTTATAGGCATCCCTTGTGGGACCCATTGGTATAGTCTATAGTAAGACTGGATGAAGTACACTATCCCAGCCAACTCATGAGTGTGGGCAATCTTTGCCTCTTCACCCACATATACTACATTGGTCATTGGCAACCAATAGAAGTTAGGGTACAAAATGCCTCTAAAGTCATTTTGGCATTCCCAACATCCATTGACAAAAGTAGTTTCCCAGCCATCTGGAAGATGGCCAGACACTGTATTATTGAGCCATTTGAAGTCCTGTTTGGACTTCTTGGCATCCTCAGCTAAGTGTTGATTGACCTTAGCATTGTGTGATTGTTTTAGACAATGTGTTTGAACATTGTCATCAAGTTCAATCTCCTGATACTCTCACAATGGGTCCATCTCATTGGACCCAGAGTCATCATTATTGCCCCATAGCTGCATGACAAAGAATTTCTCATCACTCTCCTCACAGTGCACAATAGGTGGCAGCCACTCAGAATACTTATAAGGGAATATATAAATATGAGGTTCATCAACCTCAATATAGCCAGGGTAGGCTTGATTGGGTATATTCCAAGGGAAATGTACCTTGTGATGGGCAACAGGCTTGTTGCTCTTTGATAAGCCCTCCTTTGATAATTGACTGGATGGTGCCACAGTATTACCCTTGAAAGAAGGCATAGGCTTTGACAAGTCTATGGGTACAATGGATACTAGGTTCACAGACCCAGTCACAATTACTTTGAAGGGAGAAGGCTTGATGTCCTTCCTCTTCAACTGCAAGAGGGTGGATTCCTCCATCTCCACATCTTTCCCTGATGGACTAAGGTCCTTATAGGGCAACACTGGTACCCTATCCCCAGGGGTAGATCAAAGGTCCTGTCTGTGGGCCTTCTGTAGTGAGTCCCTGACTGGAGAAGCTACTCTCTTCCCCAGTCCCATTGCAGAGTTGTAGAAGTCTGATCAGGCTTCATCTCTCTGTCATTAAGCAATGTCAAGTTTGTTTAGAACTTGGTTAAGTGCAATTTGCACTACAGAATTCTTGAGGACATCCATCCTGATGTCCTCTGGTACTCCAGCATTGTAGAGGCACTGTAGCAGGTGAGCGAGTTGGTCATCTGCCTCCACATTAGGTAAAGGCTTGCAAGCCTTTACTTTCCTCTTCTTCTTCAACCCAAAGGCATCACTTGTACACTCTGGGTACTTAGAGCTATGGGAGGGCACTGATGACTCACTCACCATTGGTGCTGCCAAGGCAGTGTTGTCCACATCCATCTTATGGAGAGACACAGGGACAAACCAATTACAGCTTGTCCTGGGGTTTGCCAAAGTAGCAGGTACTTGAGGACCTGCTGGAAAAGCTTGAGTTACTACAAGAACTTGTGGTAACACATACTAGTCAAACTTATACAACCATACAGGCTGTATGGGCACTGGCTATTTGCTAAAAAATGCATCTTGGTACAGTGGTGATGATGATGAAACGTTTTATTTATCTACAAGGCCTATTTTACATATGACCATAGTGTCCTAAGCCCTGCAGTACATAATAGGGGTGGTAATTATGGACACTCCAACTAGTTCTCTGGCCCGATCCCTTTTCAGCTGATGCCGGTTATGCCTCATAGCCATTTTACTACAATTTGACTTCATCGGAGTTCATACTACTTCCCACACTAAGTCCTACTACCATCTGCCATTAACATGCCATCCCAATTTCTGAACCCAGCTATACTCAGCAATGCTTAATCGGGGTTGATTGGTGTAGGGCAGGAACCCAATTGGCTAGCTCAAGCCTCCCTGTAGTCAACCCAAACCAGGGTAGTCATGACTCCACCCTCCCCATGCCCAGATACTACTTTTGGAAGATTGATCTCGAGATTCAGAACCCACGACGGAATAGCCCAGTGTGCTACCATATGACAGACATGCCGCACCTTTGGCTAGGCACCCAATCGAACCAGCAACAGTGGCTTTCACCTCACCAGACCATCCGATGGACCACACACTGCTTCGGCAGCCTGATCGAACTATTGACTCCTATCCTTGCACCTACCCATGCCACGGCCCACTTGGTCAGCAAAGGCCTGGACCCTCTCCCAAATCTGCCGCACTGGGGAAACTTTCTCTTTTTATTCTGATCTGTCATGAGCATGGTGGTTATATTGCCTCCTTGAACCACATGCTGATTGGTCGGTCCTGGTCGGCCTGCACTACAAAGCCTGCCTAGTCAACACGTGCGGATGGTGGCTTCCCGGCAGCATTGAAATAACCCACATAATGTCTAGGGTATTTTCCACACAGGCGCACTTAGCCAGGGTTCAAACCCCCAACCTTGCACTCGCAGATCATGTGACCCGCTTTGGGATGCAATGGTGCCAGCTGAGCCACCACGCCCCTATCTTGGTACAGTGGTAGTTGAGGTAGTTGTACCTATTGTGAGGAGCCCTCCACAAATTATAGGGGGAACAATGCATGTCTTCTATATGAGCCCTGGTGGCCTATAGCCCCTCCTTGAACTGCTCCTTGTCCTTGTTGAGCCACAGAGTGGCTCAAAGCTCCATATACTGGTGGGGCCACATTGTGGCCCTGCCCTCCCCTTCTCTCCCCTCTTGAGCCACTGGTGTGGCTCAAATTTTTGTGGGGAGGCAGGCTAGAGCTCCCTCCCCAATTACTTGGGTTGTACTTTTTGGACAGAGTCTGATATGTCTGCTGTGCAGATGGTAGTACTCTGTGGTGTTAAAGAAAAAAGAACTTTGCATAGGCAACCCTTTTAGCAGCCCCCACATGGCTGACTAATATGGTGCCTACCACCAGCATACACTGGCATTAGTCATAAGCTGGCTAATATATCATTACACTACAGACTAGAAGTCTATGGCTTACTAATGCAATGTGCTTTGTCATGCTAATTGCCCAGGGCATTTTACCTCCTGGACCTCTAAATATCAGTCAAGAGCCTCTAGGTCCTTGCATACCTCCAGCAACTCCCAAGTTGTATCCCCAAGGCTCCATCAAACCTTGAATTCCAGGCCAGAACTGGTCCACCAATAACCTATTATGAGGTCATCAACAAATCATTCCTAGTCATCTGGGGCACCAAAGTCATATAGCTGTGGGGTCATATGATTTGGAACTCTTGCATTGTCTGTGGCCTTATAAGGCTGCAGCAGCAAGATGTGGAACTTAGGATGGAGCTTTTGTGTATACAAGGCTCCTGGAAGTTTCAAGGTGTAATTGGAGATCTCATTGAAGACCTCTAGGATCTAATAGGGCTCTACCTATTTAGGACAGAGCTTATGAGCTCATCCTTTGGGTAGGGTCAAATTCTTCATCAAAAGGTATACTAATGTACCTTTTACAATATTGGGTCCAGCCTGATGCCACTGGTTAGCAGTATGCATTTGAAAAATGCATGCCTCTATAATTACATCATGTGCTGCAGCCAGGTTCTGCAGCACTTGCAATGTGAAGTCATGTATTCCCTTAGGAATAACAGAGTCAGACCTGATCTCCTTAATCATGGAGGGCAGGTAACCACCATTCAACTTGAATGGTGCATACTTCATTGACTCTAACATGCTTGCATTGATTGCAAACTCAGTGAGGTCAATGCATTCAACACAATTGCATTGGTTGGGTCACATGACCATCCTGAGTATTTGTCCAACACTATGGTTGGCTTATTCTATCTGTCCATCCATTTGTGGATGGAAAGATGTTGATATTAGGAGCTTGGCTTCTAAGATCTTATGTAGTTCATGCCACCATTTTGACATGAACTTAGGAATCATGGTCACTGACAATAGAGCTAGGGAGGCCATGTAGCCTCACTATCTCTCACAGGTAAATCCAGGACAGCTGAGACACTGTCATAGTAGTATGTACTGGTACCAGGTGTACTATACTGGTCATGCAATAGATGATTACCCATAAGTAATTGAAGCTCTTAGATTCTGGGAATGGACCAATAAAGTCTATTCCAATCAAATCCCAAGGCTTGGTAGGTATAGGCAGGGAATGGAGTTTTCCTGCAGGGTGCTGATTGCTCCCTTTTGCTTGCTGGCATGACTCACAAGTTATACAAAATGCAAGTGTATCAGCCACTATAGTTGGCCACCAATACCAATGGTGGATATATTCTGTTGTTTGTTGAGCCCCAAAGTGGCCCAACACACTATAAGCCTAGTCAAGAATCTGAGTTACCAATTTGCAGTCCCAAGGTATACATAATACCTTGATATCAATCAGATTCTTTATCTAGATCAAGTTGTCAGACACCCAAAAGGCCTTATAGTCCTTTGGGTATTCTAAGATCTTTGTAAAAAGGGTATCTTTATAGTACCCTTCACTGACCCTGTGATGTAACAATGTGTCAGTATAGTTGCAGAGTATATGAGCTGTGAGGGAGGCTTGTAAAGCCTCACCCAGCAGGATGTCAGCATTCTGGCCTTGTGCAGAATGGCTAATACTATCTGCCCTGCTCACATTCAGTATTTGAGCCTCCTCATCTCAAGGCTCATGCTGATCCTGCAGGGGTCCTGGGTGAATCATCTTAAGATCCACACATGCCTGTAACTGGTCCAAGTGCTGCTACAGTTCAGATACCTATTGAGGGGACAAGTTGTCTCCCTCGGGGTCTATCCTTGCTTTAGATGTATCACTCTTATAGTAGTAAGACAGACAGTTTGCAACTTTATAAAATTCTCCTTTAACATATGTAATGTCAAAGTTGAATTTGGACAAGTAGTCCATTCAGCACTATTAGTGCACTGATAGATTCTGTTAAGTTTTTATAAACTCAAGCACCTTGTGATCTGTGATTACATAGATTCTATATCCTAGGAGCTTATCCTCCCATTTGAGGAGAGCTTCTAGGATTGCCAAAGTCTCAAGTTTATGTATAGCATAATTTTGCTATGCATTAGTGAACTTTTTGGACATGAATCCAGCAGGCCTACAGGTCTGCTAAGTTGGTCCTTGACTATACATGGCTCCAACACCCATCTTTAAGGCATTGCACACTAGCTAAAGAGGATCCTCTTTATGAGGATCAATAGGCTGAATGATTGGTGTTTCACTGCAGATATGTTTGATCATATTGAAACACCTCTAGTGCAAGGGTCACTAATGAAAGGGTGACCCATTCTGCATTATTGCTATAAGGGGCCTGGTATATGTAGATATATCAGGCAAAAAATTGCTGATATAGTTTACCAGCCCCACAAAGCATTGAATATCATTGTAGGTTCTAGGAATGTGTCATTCCTGGATCCTAGTCAATTTAGACTTATCAGGGTGAATACCCTGATCATCTATAATGTGCCCTAAGCACTCTACATGTTTAGCATAAAGTTTGCACTTCTTCCATTTGAGGTAAAGCTGGTTTTGGTGTAGCCATTTGAATACTATCCCAAGATGGTGCCTATGATCTTCAATGGAATCAGAGTAGACAAATATATTGTCTAGATAAACATGCATCCATTTTCCTATGACATTCTGAAAGATAGACATCATTAGGTGCTGGAATGTAGCTGGAGCATTATAGTCTCCAATCTACATAATATGGCTATAATATGTTCCCATAATAGTCATAAATGCAGTTTTGGGTATGTTCAATGGATGTATCCATACCTGCTTATATGCATTAGTGAGGTCAATTTTTGACCTCACTCTTGTACAAGCTACATCTTCACAGATGACCTCCTGATCAGGTAAGGGCATCACATCCTTAACCATATTGTCATTATGCTGGCAAGCATCTAAAGCCATTCACAATATTCCATCCTTCTTTAGAATACAGAGAAGGGGTGCAGCCTGATTGACTGCACATAGCTTCTACTATTTCACCTGCATATAGCAATCAATTTTTACTCTGAGCTGGTCTTAGAGGGATTGCAGACACTGTAGCATAAAATACAAGTATCTTTTTGACTTGTTGATGAGGTTAATCTCATGATTAACCTCTCTTCACAGAGGAAGCTCCTCCTTGGTACCATTTATGATATTGTGGTACTGTTTGTATCACTGCTGCTTTAGATGTGAGATATCATCTCACATCAACCTAGGCTCTGCAGCCTGGTCCTTCTCTCTACAATT
>JABCKS010000257.1:0-26116 GCA_018851325.1 Termitomyces sp. DKA19 | reverse complement strand
GGACAGTTTTTTGAGCATCTTCAACTTTGCAGATTTATCCCTATTTTAGTCAGAAATAAAGAGTAAGTTGCATGTGGAGATATCAACAGAGTCATGTGACCATGTCTGGGTATATTTGGAAGTGGTTCAAGTTGGTTGAACTACATCTTGACCTTCAACAACCACCATAAAAGCTACTTACTTCTCCAGTACAATGCTCTACTGTTGCTTCTCTCCTTGGTCAAGGATATTCTCTGCATCAAATTGAGGCTAAAACTGGTTTAGGGAAGTTTACTATTGGGAGCATCAGTAGAGAGTTGGAGGTGGACAAGGAAAACCATCCTGGAGGCTGTTCAGTTAAACTTACTCCATATGATAAACAGGCTATTGTTTGACAAATCTCAACTGGGAGACTTGATACAGCTATTCAGGCCACCAATTTTATCAAGAACATCATTTCCAATCTTGTCTCTCCTGAAACTGTCTGGAATTTGCTGAAAGAGGAGAGGTATCAGTCTGCTACAAAGAGGAAAGTGTCTATACTCAAAGCTAGACATAGATAACTATAACTTAAATTAGCTCAAGAGCATTAAAACCGGACTGTAGAGGACTGGGAAAAGAGTGTTGTGAATCAATAGGACAAATATTAACAGGATTGAGTCAGATGGAAAGCAGTATGTGTGGAAGCTAAAAGGAGAAGGCATTTCAGACCAAACTACTACACCTACTGTGAAATATGGAGGAGAGCATAATTTTATGGTATAGGGCTGTATGAGTTAGAATGAAGTAGAGAAGCTGGTAGAGGTGGTAAGGATCATGAATGCAGAGCAGTACTATGAAATTTTGGAGGATAGAGCAAAGGAGAGCTTTGAAAAATTGGAGATGAAAGAGGGTGCCTGTTACTTTCAACAGGACAATAACCCCAAATACAACTCTAAGAAGGCTAACAAGTGGTTTGAAGACAACAACTTTGATGTCCTCTGGTGGCCAGCCCAATCCCCTGATCTTAACCCTATTAAACACCTCTGGGAGTACCTCAAGGAGCAGCTTAGGCAGTATGAAACACCTCTTTATACTGTGTATGAATTGTGAGAGAGGGTTGCAAAGGAGTGGAATGGAATACCAGTGGGAGTATGTCAAAGACTGATAAAAAGCATGCCTAGAAGGATCCAAGCAGTTATCAAGGCAAATAAAGGATATACAAAGTACTAAATACTAAAATTAGAGATGCTTAAAAAACTGTCCCAATGGGTGAATTTTTAAAATGGCCATTACTCCATCAGTTTTGATTTGAATTACATAGACTAAGATGCAATTTGTAGCTGCAATGCCATAGTACTTTACATGATTTAACCAGAATTTTAGATACTTCCAATCTTTCATGCCAATGTCATCTTTCAAAAAGTATAAAACATTGGGATAGTTTTTTAAGCCACTGTAATTCCAATGCTCTCATTGTCATACTAACTGGTATCAAGTGGACCATACTGGTCATGCAGCATATCACTATCTACAGGTAGCTGTAACTGCAAGATTCAGGAAGCAAACCCACAAAGTCCATACCAATAGAGTCTCAGGGTTTAACTGACTGGAACAGGAAATAAATGCAGATTTCCTGCTGGCTTCTGGTTCAATGTCTTCAAATGTTGACATGCTTTGTATGTTGCACAGAACTGGTTTGTCTCCTTAGCCATCTGCGGCCACCAGTATTACCAACACCCATATTCAAGCATCCTTTGGTATCCAAAATATCCCACAATATAATAGACTTGCTCCAAAATCATTGTTATTAATGGCCTATCCTACAGAACACACAAAACCTTTGATTTTGCAGGACTCACCAAATGAATAAGCTGATGCTCTATTATAAAGTGTGGGTACTCCTTGGGTTTGTCAAGTATCTTAACAAATAAGGTGTCTTGTGAGTATCCTCTCTGGATATATACATGCAGTTGTGTGTTCTGAGTGTCCACAGCCCCCACCTCCAGCTCCACACTCCCAAATGCTTGTTCCACTGTTGGATCATTGTTATTGAGTAATGGCACCACCACTGGCTGAATAACTGGCTGGGCAATAACCAGCTCTGCTTCTACAAAACCTTGAGCTTTGAAGTCCCAAATCTCTAACTGCTTTTTGAGCCATTTGCTACAGTGCAACTCATAAGCCTGAATGGCTTGTATCTCTATATGATGTTCCACAATCTTTTGGAATCAATGTAAGGGCAAATCCTCACTCTCCAGGTCTATCTATTTGTCTGCTTGAACAAAATCATACACATCATGTATATCATCATTATGGATATTACTTTCAAAAATATTGTGACAAACAGTCTGTGACCTTTTCAAGTTCTCCCTTGACATATGTTATGTCAAACTGGTAATGTGACATGTAGTCAATCCATTGACACTATTACAGTGACAAATGTACTTGAGTCTTAGAAAACTCTAATGTCTTGTGATCCATAACAATATGGATCTTGTAGCCCATTACTTTATCTTCCTATTTAAGGAGGGCTTCTAGAAGAGTGGGTATCTCTAACTTATGTACTGCATAATTCTGTTGTACAGTTGTAAACTTGCATGACATAAACTCTACAGGTCTGCAAGTTTGCCATTTCTTTCTTTGGCCAAACATAGCCCCTATGTCCATCTTCAAGGTGTTGCAGATCAGCCTTATCAGCTCATCCAGACATAGGTTGATTAGATGAATAATTAGTGTCTTGGTGCAGATTTGTTCAATCATATCAAAACACTGCTGATACAGCAGTCACCACTGAAATGGGGACTCATTTTGTGTCATAGCCATGAGAGGGCCAGTATATGCAGTTATGTCTGGTAAAAAGTTACCAATATAATTAACAAGTCCAACAAAATGTTGGATATCATTGTAGTTATGTGGCATTCACCACTTTCAAATACAATCAAGTTTGTCTGAGTCTGGATGGATACCCTACACATCCATGATGTGCCCTAAGCAATCAATTTGTTGTGTATACAATTTACACTTCTTCTATTTGAGGTATAAACTTGCTTTACACAGTTGCTTGAATACAACACATAAGTGTTGCTCATGCTCCTTTATGGAATCTGAGAAGATAAAAATATGGTCCAAATAGACATACATGAATTTTCCAATTACATCTTGGAATATGGAGGTCATCAACCTCTGAAAGGTAGCTGGTACATTACTCTGCATTATATTGCTCATAAATGTCCCTATCATAAATGCAAATAGTATCTTTGGGATGTCCTCCATATGTATGCATACTTATTTATAGGCATTTATAGGGTCAATCTTTAACCTGTACTTAGCCCTTGCAATATCTTCACAAATCACTTCCTCATCAGGCAGTAGTGTAATGTCCTTGATGGTGTTATTGTTGTGCTGCCCACACATCCAAAGCAGTCTATAATATCCCATCTCTCATAAAAATATACAGTAACAGTGCAGCTTACACTGCTAGTCATAGTTTCCACTACTTTGCATTAATATAATGATTTGTCTTTTCATGAAGTTGATCTTGCAGTGCTTGCAGACAATAAAGAAGATAATACTTGTACTGCTTGTTTCTATCTATGAGATTAATCTCATGGTTCACTTTGCTCCATAGAGGAAGTTCTTCTTTTGTTCTATTAACTATATCCACAAACTCTTGCTGCCATTTCTGGTGCAGTGGTGGAATATCTTCCTCTGTTAGGCCCTAAGTCTTTTGCATGCCTTTATTAGTGTACTGTGGATGCAGTTGCACTGGCTTAGGATCAAATCATTCTTTCAACACCCATAAATGTACTTCCCTAGGGTCCTCTGTTCTCAGCCTCAGTGGAGGCTGTGATACCACCAACCCTATTGACCACTGTACACTTCTTGCCTTCAGCAAAATACTATTAAACATAATATCTGACAGCTTAAATATCTTTTCATTGAACAGTTAATGGTACACTTCACCCTTGGGTCAGAATAACCCAGTCCACTTCTTCACCACCATCAAGGCTACTACTTTGTTCCACTCTATAGGCATGCATGGGTCATATGCTCATTGCACATCTAGTGGTGGCACTGGTTGATCCCAAAAGGATATCACACTGTCCATTGTTCTTACTACACTCATGGCACTTTGCCAATGCTCTCTCTTTCTGACCTCATCTGTCACAAGGTCCTTCACTTTAACTCTAGAGATTATTAGTTGACACTTCCATGCCCCCATTGCTACTCATTTAGCATGAGTTTTTCTATGTAGCATGGCCTTATCAGGCCTTCTGGCAGCTCTCTTACTTGTTGCACTTGGCTTATCCAACCCTTCCCCTTTTTAGTGCATTTGCCAGTATGCTGGCCATTAGGGCCAACCTTCTTGGCCACATCTTCTATTATTGCACTCATAACCTTCTAGTCAATCACAACCATTGTGATACTTCTCCATGGCTCTATGCTAATACAGTCAGCCATCAGTGTCTGCCAGTAACACCCTTTCAACTCTCAATGGGTACCTCATTTATGACAACCTTATTGTTTGCAAAGTTAAGATTGACTTTGTTCTTATATATAAGAAGCATACCAATAATCATATCATAGTGATCAAAGTTTGCTATATCTACATATTCCTTCATCAGCTTCTCCAACATCTTAATCTTTACTTCTGTACTGAAATATATGGTGCAACTCTCCACAATTCCCAGCTTAGGTATCAAAGGCTCTGTTAGCTCATAAATGCAAATAGCATGCACATGCACAAACTGGGGTATAATGCCCATAGTGGTACTCTCAGAGTCCCACAGAGTCCATGCCAGATGTCCATCAACATCTATGTATAGCACTAGACACTCCTTCTCCTGAGAAGTATACTATGGCCATTGCAGCTTATCCACTGCCTGCTATAGAGTCATGCATTGCATATGAATGCATCTATCCCCCTGGTGCTCAGTCAGAGCAAACAGATGCTCCTCCTTGTCATTATAAGCATAGTAATCATTGTTGGACATGTCCACTATGATATATTCATCTCTATCAATATGGACACTTTCAGTTGTTATCTACTACAGATTTCTCCTTCATATCCTGAGGAGCTTCCTCATTCTCAACAAGCTCTTCCAGTTCCTCTACAGCACTACTCTCCATGGCTGCTGTATGAGCTGCTTATACCTGTACTCTTGGTGCTGTACACTCCTTAGACATGTGGCCTGTCTAGCCACAGTTGTAACATCTTGGTGCACTCCCACTAAGCTTGTATCCTGCATTGCCACCACAAGCTGCAGCCTTGGGAAGAGCCCCTTTTTGCAGAGCATCTCAAGGAACCCTTGGGCTGGAATTTACCTACTCTAGTTCTATACTGGATGTCCTTAGATACTGGTACATTACTACCTGGTTCAGTCCCAGGCCTATAGCCTACTAGCACTATACACTGCACTATGAGCTGTAGATTGCAGTTCCATTCCATCTTAGATTGTTTTGCCAGGAAGGTTTCAACCTTTACTGGTTGTTGACTTCCCTTCACATAGTGGGTGCTGTACTGATCATAGTGTATTGCAGTCCATATGGACTGCTTGTAGTGTATTGCATATGCCAGGAACTCAGTCATCATATTTATCTTTGATGAAAGGTTATTGTCATATATCAGCATGTAATGCATCACAGCTAGTATTCTGTCTAGTCATATAGTGTAGTCCTAAAGGCTTCACAAGCCCAGTCCTGCACCAAAAGATTGCAATGGGCAGTAAGCCCATTCAATTTTTTAAGTAACAACATGAACTATAATGGTAGTTCATCACATTTGTTTGTCTATCTGCAAAGCCATAGCTTTGTTGCTACTGACAATATCTGCCCAGCACTCTGATACAGTGTTAGCTGTATCTAGAAAGCTGCTTGTTCCAGCTTTGGGTGTAATAGGGATAGTAACATTAGCTGGTACAGCTACATCTGAAGGGTTAGGGATGACAACAGGAGTTATCTCTGGGCTAGGATTGACAGGCATAGAAGGCTTATCAGCTGGGTCCAGTTCTATGGACTTATCTGTAGGAGCATCCCATGGGGATGCACCAGAGCTCACAGATGGAGTCAGGGTGGATTCTACCAAAGACAACAAAGGCCCTGCCTCAGGCACTAGTATTGCTGCTGCTAGTGTCTCCAATTTTGCTAATGCAATATCCACCATCTCTGTAGGATGCTGCAGAAGGTGAGTGAATATGGGTCACTCCCTATAGTATAGCCATTTGGCTGTGCACAAGGGAAAGTGGCTCTAGCTCTCATGAATTTGGAAGAGCACTCTGAAGCACTCCCAGTAGTCTTTATTGAGTGTATACTACCCATCATGCCCTACCAGATGTGGGGTCCACCAATGGACCAGAGTTGATGATGGTGCTCATTGTTGACTCTTATGGAGAGGTCCATATGCATGAGGCTTCTGGACCAGTGATGATCCAAGAAGCATATACTATAGGTATATACATAATTCACCCAGGCCAGAGGCATATAGTTTGTAAGGAGGTGACAAATTACCTCTATTTCACTGATTATTAATCTGTGTGGTTAGTGCCTATGTAGTATGAAGGTATAGGGTCTGAATGGATCAAAGTCTCCTAGATGTTTGTGGTAGCTATCAACTGCATCTCAATCGAGATGAGGTTGAGCTGCCACCATAGCAAATAGCTGCATATAGGCTGTTTACACATGAGGTAAGGTCAGGGCAAAAGCTTGACTTAGAATGTAGCCAAAGACCAAACAATGGTCTACATGCAATAATGCATTAATTACCATACCAGAGTACAGGTTCTATGGACCTGGATGGCTATAGTGTATGATATACTGTGCCCATACATTGATATTGAAATGTTGGTTAATTAGAACTTCATTCAGTCCTGCTCCCTGAGTGCTATTATAGGTTTGGCCATATATGGCCAACATTCTAGAGGGTAAGGGGACCAATTGCCAATGAAGGTCCCCTCTTAGCAGAGAAATGGCTATCTCCTCCAGAGTCAACTCTAGGATATACTGCATAATGCAGTCCAGCCAATTAGTTGCAATATAATGGGAGATCTGATGGAACTCCTAAAAAAGGAGAGCAGCATGTACTCTCTCCTGTATAGTAATGTACAAGTTAAACTTAGGGTTAGGCCTCCCCAGCTGGAATCCCATTGACTTATCTGTCAGATCCTTACTGCCATCTACAGGATCATTATCCTGCTCACTTTCAGCATTCCTGACATCTGATGGAGTGGCTGTATACACTATTATACAAATGCATAAGGAACTGGCCTAGCCAACTCTTTGTAGTCTTAGGCAAAGTGGTCAAGCTTCCCACACTTGTAACAAGTTGCAGATTGCCTAGCATCCTTGCCTGAATGGCCCAATATGATAGCAACTACTTTGTTTTAAGTAGTGAAATGTTTATTTGCTATCTGCACTGCTTCCCCAGATTGAGCAGGAGCTGTATGACCTGGCCTTGGGCTTCCATAAGGAGGCATGGGCCTTATGTCCACATAAGCAGTGTTCCTCCTTGTCAGCTTAAGCATGCTAGGGCAGGCCTGCTGACTCACCAGCTCTGGCCACTTAGCCAGTACAGTTCCCAGCTTCAAAGACTGTGTTGCTGCCAATGACTACAGCCATCCTAACCAGTTCCTCCTACTATGCTCCAAATAGTATGTCACAGTCTTGACACTGTTTTTGTAGACCTTAGCCTCCAAAACAAATTTCTTAATGGTATTCACCTTAGGAGTAAGTCCACTGTTGCATATTAGTGCAACCAGCATATCAGAGGGTATATTCTCCAAAAACCACTCATAAATTGTGAACTCATCAGGAAATATGGCCATGTTCTGAGCATAGTCAAGCAAGGCATTGTAGAATCCTTGCACTCCCTCTTTGACTATATAGACTATGTTGTGGAATGTATCACAGGCATTCTGCATAGTCAATAGTTGTACAAATTGTTTATACAATCCAAGATTTACATCTTCAAACCTCCAGTGGAACTGTACCCTATTGATATATATTACATATTACAGATACTACTTCAGGGTGCTTACAATTGGAAAGTCCATCAATATTAGGACTTTTTCACATTTGTTCCTATTTTCACTGTACTGAGCAACTGTATAAAATATGTAGATACTTATCAGTCAGTCTTCAAGTTTGCTGAACTTGTATGACTCAGTATATGGAGTGATTGTCTTTGATGGATCACTTCTTTTTGGCTTTAGTCCTTCTAGTACTGCCAGATAGACAGTAAGTAGCTGTTCCATCACCACTTCAAGAGAATTATGCATTATCTATTAGTGATACCCATAGCCCCCTCCACTCCCAGAGTGGTAAAGCATCCATACTGTTGCAGCAGCATTTAGAACTGCTATGGCTGTCTCTTGAAGAAGACTGTAGTCTTCTACTGCCTAGCTCTGCATCCCACATCATCACCCCTATCTCCTGCTAGACTCTGATTGAGTCCTCCATGGTCTGGGGGACTCCTTCGTAGAAGTGGTGACAGGCCTTGACTAGGGAAAGGTAGTCTTATCCCAGGTCCTTCTTCACCTCCTTCTAGACTGGTTGGTCCATAATGTGGTCTGGAGGGTGGTAGGGAAGTATAAGTACTTCCAGATGACTCCTATCCTAGATCACCCCACTGTCTCTCTTATAGGCAGACTGTCTAGAAGGATTACTTTCTCCCAGGAAAACCTGCTATGGATGCACTATGGGACTATTCCTTGTTCCACTCTAAGCATCTATCACCAAAGAGTGATACTCTTGCTCCTCCATCTTAATTGGCCTAGTATATTTGGGTGAAATGTATCCCTCTGTTAAAGCATTATATGTGGTATTTTCTTAGAACACTACTCCTTGGTCATTAACATGGGACTGCCAAAAGTCTTCCATCTCTCCATTGCAGAATTGCTGCAATGCAACTTGATCCTCCCAAGTCAATGCTCTTTACATAGACTTAGCAAGTCTATGGTGCACCATAGGTTGCTTGACTGTAATGACTGACCTTTCCTTTGTTGAGGCCATGTTAGGTGCAATTATCATTCTCATCATAGTCCATCTCTAATGGTCTACCCCAGCCTATTTAGCTGTGTAATCCTGCAGTGTCTCACCAGGCTGCTGTGGTGCCTGCAACAATGTCAGTGCTTTATTAACTGGCAACAAAGGGGGCAGGTTGTTTTCTCCTATAAATGGCAAAGGCATAGTGGAGGATGCCTGGGATCTCTGTAGCTTCTTCCACTAGAGGTACTCCTGTACCTCTTGCTCCAAGAAGATTATGTAAAGTTCTAAGAACTTCACTAAATCATTTGGAATAATACTATTACCCACAGATTGTTGGATCATAATATGCTTGACTACTCTAACAGTCAAGCACTGCTGAGTTGAGGCCTTGAAACCTCAACTTGGCCTTGCCAGAATACAAGCACTCTCCTATGGAGGATGTCATCAGAATGCATATCACTTTCCATATCTAAGGTGTCATGACCATTCTTGGGAATTGTTTCAATGAATGCCAACAGTTCTGGCATGCAGATGTTCATTGCAAGCCCAGCATGTGATTGTACAGGGTCAAAAACCCTGTGAGTCTCTCTACTAGTACTCTTTAGCAGGGTACTCCCTGCTGAGAGGTCAAGGAGACCTCATGCAACCTTAGGAAAAGTTCCCAAACCTTCTACCCATTGCATTGTAGGGGCATGCCCAAGATTTTACTCTGTACCCACTGACACTGCTAAATTACTCAGCTCTTCCTTTGGGTACAACTTAGTAGAGGGCACTCTATTACCCTTGGTGGTGATACTAGTCTGACCACTATATAGTGGTCATATAAGAATGACTGCTAGCAGTCCTCCTGGAATCACACTGCTTTCTTTTGCCATGCTATGGGTTGAAGTGGCAAAATCCATTGTTTCATATGGAGCACTCTGTAATGCTTCATCAAACTCTGATTCAGCCTCAGGTCCAAGCATCTAATCATCTATAGTCACCACAGTGCCAATTGTGGAAGGTATATGTTAAAATTTTTGACATTCTGATCACAATAGGTGATAGTAAACTTCTTTTTCAGAAGTTTATCTTCTGCTTCACAAATAAGTAATTGTTTTTTTGTATTAAAAAAATGTAAAATTTCCATTATAGGTTGCACAGCTTATAATTTATAAGTTGTAACATAAAACCAGTCAATGATATCTACAAAGTATAAAGTAAAGTGCTACCTTACATAAGTACAAACAAGGTATTTATGCAGTGTCAGGTGCCACTATAAACCAGAATAATAAATAATATTGAAGTATATGTATAAATATAATATATAAGTGAGTGTAATGGCTGCTCTGTTATATAAAAGTGTAAGGGTGTATCAATACACCTTGTTTAAAGCCTGGGGTTAGACATAAGTCTCTATTGACTAGAGCTAGACAATACTAGTAACATCAAGAGGCAGAATAGTAACACAGGACTATAGTGTAATGGTAACATACAATATAGGTTCAAACTCTGCTAATTCTAGTTTTTCTTATGTTATAGGAATGGAGTACTATGTGCTAGCATGCTAATCCATATAGTGTCCACATACTGTGCAGGTGCATCCATTGCCCCTACTGCAAACATTGTGTTCTCAGGCAAAGTCAGATAGAGCAAAGATGCCAGATTTGTCACTGGGAGTGACATTTCCAATGCAAACAATCTCTCCTCTGGTCTGGAACCAGTATTCAAAATTGACTTTATCTATGAAATAGATAGCCTCCCTAGCATTCCAAAACTGTCACTCATGTTATAAGCTACCTTGTCATCCTGCTTTGGCAGAGGTTGGTACTTCAATGCTGAAAGCATCTCCATTGGTTGAGAGTTACTTATTGGCTCTGACAAACCTAATGGCTGGTCACCTGAGCTAGCCATAGGAACATTGGGTTATGTTGGTCAAAAGGAAGTTCAGAAGTTTGATGTAAGTTGCCTCATTTAGTAACAAGAGCCCAGAGTCTAAAGCTGATAGCAGAAGATTCAAAAAAAATATAGCTATTAGCTACAGATAGAACAGTCTTGCATATATTATGTAGTAGCTGAATCAAATCAAAATATTAGGTCAGACTAGATATATTATGAAATACAATATGTTGTTCTTATGTAATCAATGGATGTGTATCAATTACTAAATACAACAATGTCAACATCAAGAAGTAGCCTTAGGTAACCACTGAGTTACAGAATGATATACTGTTGGAACAATATGATATTGTGATGAGTACTATGACACAAATGGCCACTGACTGCTTTGTCCATACTTACATATATTAACCTACTGCATACATACAGTACCCTCAGTTCATTGACATGCTCTGAGGGTATGTCTCACACATTACCTACATACAAACATACATTGACCATGAATACCTAGTTCTAACATATGTGTTATCTATTAGGTATTCATTAATACAGTTCGTTGACATGCTCTGAGGTTCTAACATACGTGTTATCTATTAGGAACACAAGACTGGTCAGATTCTAACATATACTTTCTGAGAATGATTTGGAATATGTTGATCCTACTGAATATCAACTAGCAGAGCAATTGGATCCTCCTTTCAATGATTAATTGGGTCCTCAGGATGACATGTCTTTTGATGGTAGCTTGGAATATATTGATCCTGCTCAACAGAGACCTGCAAAAGACTTGGACCCTGCTCTACCCAATAACCTACTACAACTAAGAAGTCCTGCTAAAAATATACCAGCAGAAAAACTAGAGCTTCCTCTTGAACTTCCTATTCCACTATAGCTTGGCCCTATTCAGCCTATTCCAAGAGCAAGGCAACCTTATTTGATAGCACCACATTATCTTAGTCCTATGACTATCATATGTCTACACTGCCAAGCTCTACATTTTGATGCTAAAAAACTTACCAAGTCTACTAAAAATAATTCAAAATTTGATATGTGCTACTTACAAGGTCAAGTTAATTTGCCTAGGCTTTACTCCTAAACCTACTCCATGGCCACTATGCTCTCTCTGACACTTTGAAAAACATTTATCTGTTAATACAATGCAGCCTTTGTATTTATATCTCTGGGAGTCAAAATTGACCATGCTTTTACCAATGCTCTTAGACTATACAGCTTCATTATCAATGGAGAACTCCACTATTTGACAGGTGCCTTACTCCCTATTGAAGGCAAATATCCTGTATATACACAATTCTACTTTTATGACTATAACTAGCAATTGGTTTTTTATCAACAGAGCAATCCTAGGCTTGATCCTCAGATAATGGTCTCTTTACAGGATATGCTTTCTAAGGTCAGTCTCATCATTGACCTATACAACCAGGCCAGGCAGATTATGGGAGAAGTTCCAGAAGGCTAACTATAAAGACTTTCTTTCAAACTTATAGCTGATTTTGGAGAACCTTGATGCTATAATGACCCCAATGAACAGGAGGGGGTTGCAGCTGTGATTCTTAGAGATAGCTCAGAGGAGTGATAAAATCATCATAATATAGTCTTGTACTTGCATGGAGGTCAATTGAAGCAGATCAGTCACTTGTATCCATATTACACTCCATTACATCATACTATCATCTTTTCTACTGGACAGCCTAGATTTCACACCAACATTTGCTCTCATTTTGGAGCAAAAGTCACTCAAACAGTATATTATGCATATAGGCTGCAACAAAGAACTTTGGAATTCAATGCACCATTCTTTTGGAGTGGGAGGCTATTTTAACAATATATTATAGATGCAGGGCTTCAACTGAACAAAACAAGTTGAATTGGATTTGACACAATTAGAAGAAGATAGCTAAAGTTTATCAGGGAGTAGTGGATGCTGCTACTGCAGATGAAGAAGTCACTCTACAAAGCCATTGTATTATCCTCCCTTCTTCTCAAACTGGAAGTAATCAACAGATGCAGCAATTATTCCAGAACTCTATGGCTATCTATAGGAACTTTGTAGAACTGGATCTCTTCTTGACTATGACTGCCAATCCAAAGTGGTCAGAAATTGAAGAAGCTCTCTTGAAAAAACCTGCAGTCAATAGGAAGAAGCAAACAGTTGATGATAGACCTGAAATTGTTGCCAGAGTATTTCAACTCAAGAAAAATGCTGTTGTGAAAAAGATCAAGGAAGGTCTCTTTAGTAGCTATGTGGCTTATGTTTATACCATTGAATTCCAAAAGAGGTGACTTCCACATATGCACATCTTGCTCTTTTTCCACTATCATCACAGAATCAAAGATGCACTAGATGTGGATTCTATTGTCTTTGCCCAGATTCCAGATCCAGTTGCTCAGCCTCAATTGTAGCAGGTATTGGCTTTGTTTAGATCTTAAATTCAGTTACTTATCTTTGTTATTAGGTTGTTACTACCAACATAGTCTATGGTCCATGTGGAGCCACCAACTTAATACTAAGTGCATGGTAGATAGCAAATGTTCCAAGAAACATCCAAAGGAATTCCAAGAGGCTACTCAGTATGGAGATAATAGCTATCCTCAATATGCCAGACCTGACAATAGATGCTCCTTTAAAAAGAATGGTCATTGTTATGACAATTGTGATATTATCCCATAAAATCCTTATCTCTCAGTCAAGTACAAATCACATTAATGTGGAGGTCTGTGCTTCAATGAAAGCCATCAAGTATATTCACAAGTATATCTATAAAGGCCATGACAAGAGATTGCTAGAAAGCAAATGGACCAGAGAAATGAAATCAAGGAACATTTGCATAGCAGATACATCTTTGCACCTGAGGCTTGCTGGCACATTTTTGAATTCAACATGCATGAAGAACATCCTCCTGTGTATTGATTACCTGTGCATTTGGAGGGCCAACCTGAAGTCTACTTTCAGTATAATGAGCCTTTGGAGATGGTAGCTGCTAAGTCTAATACAAACAAGACTACACTTACTGCTTGGTTTAAAGCCAATGCTAGATTCTCTACTGACAACACCACCTATCAGAGCTTTCTAACCAAGTTTGTCTATGAAGCTTCTAAAAGGACTTGGAAGGAGAGGCAAAGAGAAACAGCTATTAAGAGAATGTACTTTGCTTCACCTCAACAAGGAGAAAGGTTTTACCTCAGGATGCTCCTGACAGTTGTGACCAATGCAACATCATGGGCTGATCTCAGAACAGTCAATAGCCACATCTATACTACTTACAAGGAGGCATGCAAGGCTCTTGGTCTTTTAGAAGATGATGCAGAATGGAGGCAATGTCTTACTGAAGCTGCTCCAATTCAATTCACATTAGCTCTCAGACAGCTTGTTTGCACTATCCTATTCCACTGTACTCCTACTACTTCAGAGGCTCTATGGGATGAATTCAAGCACTCTATTTGTAATAATCTTTGACACAGATTGGAAAATATCTGGCAGTACAAGGACAGAGTCTTTACTGATGAAGATGTCTATGACTATAGCCTTCATCTGATCAATGACAACTTAAAGAATTTTGGTAAGACTCTTCATGACTTTTCCAAAATGCCAGAATCCCAACAGGCTTGGAATGTAATTCTAGGTAAATTGGACATTGTATAAAGAGTTGATATAACTGAGGGCCTTCAATGATGTTATGGACTCTGTGGACAAATTTGGGCAAGATAATGTTTATTCACATTGCAAGTGGATGTGGCAAAACATTTGTCTGCAACACTTTGGCTTCTACTGTTCAGTTCAATGGAGATGTGACATTATATGTAGCATCATCTGAGATTGCTGCTTTATTGCTAGAGGGTGGTAAAATTGCTCATTCAATGTTTAAAATCCCCACTCCTGCTCTAGATACATCTATTGCCAATATCAAGAGAGGAACTCAGGTTGTCTCAACTCTTACTCCAGACCAAAGGTGTCATCTGAGATGAAGTTCCAATGCAACACAAAAATGCCATTGATTCTGTAGATCAAGAGTTCAAAGACATCCTGGGAAAGGATGTTTCTTGTAGTGGAGTCACTGTGGTGTTTGAAGGAGATTTTCAGCAAACTCTCCCAGTTATCCAATAAGGACTCAGACAGCAGAGGATTGCTGCTTCACTTAAGAGAAGAAGACTTTGCTATTAGATTCAAGTCTACTACTTGGTTCAAGATATGAGATTGGATCAGACTTCTGATAATATTGCTCATGCAACTTAGTTATTGGATATTGGTGCTGGAAAAAACCTTGGGCCTGGAGAAACAGTGCAACTTCTAGAAACTATAATCTGTGATGACAATTCTGTCACTGGATTGATCTCTTCCACTTATCCTTATATTGATCACCATCAAATGATCAGTATTACCTGGACTCTAGTATCCTTTCTGGCAAGCACTCTGATATAGAGGATATTAACTCTGAAGTTCTGCAAAAATGTCTAAGAGAAGAGAAAATCTTGCAGAGTTCAGTCTCTATCATATCTGATGATGGGAATCCTAATGGTCTTAGATTGTATTCAATGGAATACCTTAACTCTCTTAGAGCCAGCAGTTTGCCTTTGGCTAAATTGGCTTTAAAGGTTGGTGTTCCTGTTATGCTGCTCAGGAATCTAGATTACCACTAAAGGACTTTGTAATGGGACAAGAATGATTGTCACCCATATCAGCACCAGAGTTCTCAGGTGCCACATCATTTGTGGGGATGCTAAGTTTGCAGGATCAATTGTTTTGATTTCAAGAATCAATATAGATGTCTCTGAAGAGGATTTTCCATTTCCATTGTGCAGAAGACAATTCCCAGGTTGATTGGCCTTTGCTATGACAATTAACAAGTTGTTAGACTGGATCTTCAATCATCTGTCTTTGTACATGGTTAACTTGATGTTGCACTTGTTCAATACATATTACAAGATTGTATCAAAGCAATTTTGGCACCAAAAAATACATCACAAAGAACTGCAAACATTATATATCTAGAAATCCTGAATGGTTCACAAATGTAAGTACAACTTTTGATACGACCTGTATTAATTACTAACTTTTAAATTTTAGCACTTGACTAAATATTTCTTGATACTGTACTGACTAGACATATATTATTTTTCTTTTTTGATAGTGTACAAACCTGATGTATATTATAGCTTAAATTTGTAGTATCCTTCTAATGATGCAATTGTCTGGGTCATTAAGTTCAATATCAAACTCTTTACAATATATTCCAGCATCAGTAAACTAAGTATCAAGTTTTGAACTTGAGGCCCTAACTGAATGCAGTAAAGTTTGAGCTGAGACTAAGTATTGAGTTGAGTATTAAAGACCTAATTGAGCATAGCAAAGTTTAGTCTGAGACTTAGCATTGAGTTAAGTTAGGTCTAGGACTAAGTATTATGTTGGATATCAAAGACCTAACTGAATGCAGCAAAGTTATGTCTGGGTCTTAGCAAAAACTACAGGCCCATGCTGAAGGCACAGACTATGGCCTGTTTTGAGCAAATTCAAAGTCATGTGCCATGCTTTGTTATCTATTGCTGGAGCAGCTGATTTGGTAATCATAATTGTGTTGATGATATATGTGAACTTGCATTTTAAGCAAATCAAAAGTCATGTACTATGCTTTGTAATTTGTTGCTGGAGCAGCTGATTTTGTGATCATGATTGTGGTGATATTGGATGTGAACTTGCATTTTAAACAAGTCCAAAGTCATATACCATGCTTTGTAATCTGTTGCTGGAGTGGCCAATTTGGTAATCATGATTGTGTTGATATTGCATGTGAAATCTACTCACATTTTGAATGAATACCAGGACTCTTATTCTCAGGGCTATGAAATATTGTATTTGTTGTACTTATATATATCAATATGATATGTCTGAGTTTTCCTCTGCCTTGCATTCCTTTGATTGACAACTTACCCTTCAAAATCTCTTGTCAATTAATGTGATAGATCTCAACACTAGTAGCATTTTCAATTCACTTCTACTTAGGTTAATGACTTCAAATAACAACTAGACAGCCACTATGTCTCTGTTCCTGAATTTTTCCTATTTGCAAGCTTCATCCTTCAAACACACTATCAGGTAATTAACATACAGAACATATCAAAGCACAATTTAATATTATAGTAAGTCCATTCTAGCAAGGAAAACCTTAGAATGTAGAAAGTACTGCCTGTAACTGATGGTTTTTTTCAATCTGAGGGAAAAACTCTTCTATACATTCTCAAAGTTCCTGCAACTGAATGTTAAGATCTTAACTTGGGTCTGCCATAACACCATTTTCACTGCCCTTTGTCAGACAGTTGGAAAGACCATATTTAAAGAAAGTCTTCCATAATTTGGAGGATAAAAATACTAAACCTTGAGTGGTTTGAGATATACTTCTTCAACAAGTGCAGTATGCCCTTCTTTTTTTGTCTGTGTGCCCTCTAAAGCTTTGATTAGGCCAGGAAGTTGACCATATAATTGGAAAAAGACATCATGTATGAGAAAGGAAACATACTTTGATAAAAGCTTGATAGATATGGACAACATCTTTAAGAGATGCTACTAATTTTTGGATCCATTTGTTGAGACAATGCATGTCTGGCATGGCTTTTATGTAACCATCCTAGGAAGAATTAACCTGAGCATTGGTGATAATAGCAAAGGTGTGGAAATGGTAATGGATCTGGAGACTGCAATGAGTATTGGTGTCTTCAACAAAAGTTCCAATCAGGGCTTGATGTTTACCAGGGGATTATAGATTATAAGAATGGCAACTTCCTATATGTAAATAGAGCTTTCAAATCTTATGAAGTTAATAAGAGATTGTTTGGGCCATGTACCAAGCAATCTTGTTCTTTGTACAGTCTTGTGCTTGTTGAGCAGTTCTAACAATGTAGCATTATGAGTTGTTGTTCTCTAATCACAATTAGATGCTATAAAATTACAAAGACCTTGGACTTGCCATGTGCTGCAATGGCCCATCCACAATGGTGTTTCTAGGTTGGACTCCTCATGGAGATCCCAAAGTGAGTTTTGATGCAACAAAGCCCCTAACAGTGGGCTGCGAATGATGCAAACAATTCTATTGATTAGTCTAATCAATTTATCAAACTTGTTTTCACAGTAGTTCAGAGGCTTAGTTATGTGCAAGCTCATATAAAAGCAATAATAAGATATTTATTTATATGATTTATTTCCAAGTTTAAGACAGTCTCACACAATTGAATGGGTCCAATTCTATTATAAAACTATGACCTGAAACAACCAGAACTCATAGGCCTTAGAGATCCACTCCCTGGGGCATCTCTGAGCTGTGGTATGTAGTTTGCTTGCCTGACTCCCCAAGTTTCTTGTTCTTTTATACTTCCTTCTGCATGCACAGACCTCATCAACAATGGTGTGATTATATGCCTTATTGATGCATACATGGGGTGCCAATGCCTTCCCAGAGTGCTGATGCACACTTGGCATGGCTATGACTTCTGCATGACAAGGTTTAGCCATCATCAGCTAAATCCTTCCTCTGGCATCCCTCTGTTCATACCTGGCAGCTGGGTGCCTCTTTGTAATGTCAGCAGTTCTTCATAGGGTGGCAGTTGGTTGACATAGTGAGTAGCATGGTTCAAGTCTTTCTTTGAGAGCACAAAAAGGCCTTCTCCATTACAGAAGCTTTGTAATAGGTAATCACAGAGCAGTGATCCATGATCACCCCTGATTGAAGTGCAGCCACCTTGGGCAGCTATCAGCATAGTCATGTCATCCATGATGGATGACATGACTGCTATCCAGTATCATCATGTGGGTTTTTGCTGGCTGCTAGCAACAGGGGAGGCAATCATTCTTAGCATGATTCCCTCATCTACACTTTTTGGCATTCTTGGCAGCTTACAGTCTTTAGCTACTAGGCTTCATTAGGTTTCTTATGCTGGCTGACCTCATTTTGAGGCAGCCAATTTTCATTTTATACACAAACACATTGCTCAAGGAAATATAAAATTGCAATATATCTCAACATGCGACATGATAGCAGACACACTCACAGAGGCTTTGCCCCAAGCAACCTTCGAAAAACACTGCGTGAGGCTAGGTATAGTCCTACCAGTACTGCTGTCAAGTGGGAGTGACATGGACTATGACTAGCAGTACTAGCAAGAGCATCATCTTGGTTGTTATAACAACATATATGTTTCATGCATCATATTGTTTTCAAATTCTTTCCTGTTGTATATTTACTTTCTATTCAATGGAGTCTCCGATGAGCTCCCATTGTCTCATAACTACAACTAGTTAGAATCCGCGGGTTATCTGGGGTTACAATCATCTTCGATTGTTTAACCCCAGGTGAGATCGTCATTATTTCAAGTACTTACAATATATACTGACAATTATCTTCGATTGTTAGACCCCAGTCATTGTACTTTCTCGTATTCGAATATACATATTTGCGATATGCTGCGACACTGACAAATCCCCTGTGCATCTCTTTTTGTCCCGAAGTTGTTTTTGAAGTACTGTAAGAATTCAGCCTGAACCACAATCATCTCTCGACCTCGAGGGACGGGTTCATGAGTTGCTGATCAATCATTGTGCCTCATCAGTACACGTCGTTTTGTTATTTTATTGGCGCCTTTGTCTCACCCTTACTCCTTTCCTACCGTCATTAGCCGCACCTTTTGATGTCAAATGCTCACACTCGTACTATAGATTAAATACTGTAAAGCTGTCGACTCGTTTTTGTCTATTGTCCCAATCTTATCCATCGAACACCAAGCAAGGGTATAACCACCAAAGGCTGCTTGACCAGGCACAAGGGACAACTAGGCAGCTATTGAGAAAGCGGTCAAGACCATGATTGAAACGATAGATATCAATACACACGACTGGAGGCAGCTATCAAACGGGGAGAAAGAAGTCAGGACTATGATTCAAACGATGGATACAAATACACACGACTGGAGGCAGCTATCAAATGGGGAGGTAGAATTCAGCACCATTATTGAAACGTTGGACACAAATACGCACCGGGAGCTAGCAACGGGGGAAATAGAAGTCAGAACCATGACTGAAACACTGGACACAATTACGCACCGAGAGCTAGCAACGAGGGAGATAGAAGTCAGGACCATGAATGAACGATGAACAACAATACGCACCGGTAGCTAACAACGGTGGAGATAGAAGTCAGGACCATGATTGTACGATGAACACAAATACGCACGGAGAGCTAGCAACGGGGGAGACAGAAGTCAGGACCATGATTGAAACGTTGGACACAGATACGCACCGGGAACTAGCAATGGGGGAGATAGAAGTCAGGAACATAATTCAAACGATAGATTGATTAGAACATACTTTGGCGCCGAAAATCTACATTAAGCGAAATTACATCAAGGCAAACGAAAATCGTCGAAGTAGACACGCACAAGCGGTACGGCGGTGATTCGAGGCATCGGGAACTAAGCGATCAGCAGTCAGAGTCTGGGAACCTAGATATATGTGCGCGCATACCCCAAACATCGCGCGGAACATTGGTCCCTTCGAACCTGTGGTTGACAGACCTTTTCTGAGCCGATCCAGTGGGCAGACCGCGCTTGGTATACTGCTCCTCATAATTGCGCCTAGTGTATGCGTGCCCGCCTCCGGGGCCACGTCCATAACCTCGATAACCATCAGGTGAATGAACAAGTTAATCATGAATCAGAAAGAGACTGACCCGTAATGCCACGGGGATCGTCTTGGGAGAGATCAGCGAGGGAACGAAAGACTCGGGTGGATACGTACGATGGTCGCGATGCATGCCGACGGCGAGGTACGACAGGGAGAGTATGGAAAGGGTGAGGACGATAGAGAGTCTCATGGCGGTTGGGAGGAAAGAAACGGAGAAAGGACGTCTGGCTATACATAAGAATCCAGAATAAGGTTCAGAGTATGACTTCACTTGTGGTTTTGTCCACGGTCGCGCGTCATGACGTCATCTCGAGATATTCAGCTGTCAGCCTCTCCAAACTTCTTCGTCGTCGAACATTTCCAAATTCTTACGAGGGGTGTTGCCACCAGGATCCAGTAATTGCAAGTCATGTCCTGTGTGCCCGCACATTGTATACGTGGCATTCACTCTATATACTGTTCTGTCTGTGGCCTGCAGAATCTGCTCTCCGAAATGCATGTTATACAGTACCTGTCAAATCTAATGATCGTTACCTGTCCTGCCTTTCATCAACCCCCTTCGTCCATTCCGCTACGCCCTGCCGCATCTGCTCACTGAGATCGCAGAGCTCAAATTCATTAAAGATGGAAGGAGCAGGCAAAAAACAGCGCAGTTGTACAAAGGTTCTAAGGACAAATGGGCTTCGTCTGAACTTACCCAAATATAACGGATATTCTCACCCCCCATCCGAGTTGATCATCTTCTCAACTTCTCCGCTAGATCTCATATTTCAGCTCAACATACCGCCTCGGTCAAGACACGTTAACGCGAAGCGTCAAAGTCTCGAGCGCTCGTCTCGAGCCAAGATGACAAGTTTTAACGTCATTCCTGTTCGCACCTCATCATCGTCAGTATTTCATGTATTGTCATACCTTTGGAATTCGCAACGGTACTGACAGACCGCTCTAGCTTTACCCCTGAGTCAGTGAGCTCCTACATCATTTCTGTATTGTGACTCGTCATGCATCCCCAACGGTACTGGCCGCACACGTGCAGTCTTTTCCGTGGTGGTATAAGCGCAGCGTTATTTATACTTTCTATAAGCACGACCGATTATAGTCATGTTAGAAACCCACCGACATCGATTTTTCATAGCTTTTCCAGATATTCATGGACAATGAACCAGCAATGGCGCGTAAATAATGCTTTGGAGCTATGAATTTGATTTTGGTATATAAGAAAAGAACGTCCTCTATTTCGCCATGTTCGTCGAACGACTACGAAACGTTTCTAATAGCACAACAGAAAGTCAGTAGGTAAATGCGGTCGGCTTTGTGACGCCTTTCTGATGCCTGTCATCTCTATTTCTTCATCAGAACCAGCACACTCCCTGTTGGACGATTGCTTGTGCACTTTTGAGGACCCGTGAGATATCTTATTTAAACATGTTGCCTCTATCTGCACTTGCGACATCTCCAATTATCAGGCTCGCTTGAGTCCATTTTGGCACCAATGCTTCAAGAGAAACGCGTACGCAGTTCATAAACAAAATGCGCCGCCGTGTTTCAGAACACAAAGCACGAAACCTCATTTTTTATCCCCTCCATATGACACTGATAGGATACAAAGGAAGCAAGGCTGCCGAGAGTATTCCATCAAATGATAGTGGCGAAATCTCTTCAAGTCAGCGTCGGGAATCTTCATACATCCCGTGGGTTCCGATCACTCTCCCAGAAACCTACCATCGTTGTCCACTGAGGTATATCGACTGGCTCCTTGATACATCCCTGAGGTGATAACAGGTGCATTAGTCTAGTCTTGACATATGCTATGCCTCCCACAAAACTACAAAGGAGCATCAACGCGAGTTTCTCTAGCCCACATGTACTATATCTGCCTATGCTCACGTACGCTGCGCCCTTCTCTACCAGTCGTCGAATCTTAGTTTCTCGAGCTCAGACATCGTGATCCAGAAATCGTCCAAGATCTGGTGTTTCAAACTGGCACCCCAACAAGGGTTACCAAGACATGGGTATGAACAGCATCGATGCAGCAGAAGCAAACGCGCTTGACCTTAAGTCTGCAGAGACGACAAATCCTGTCACGCCTCTCCGCCGTGGTTGTAACGACTAGCAATGTACTCTGGATTATCATGGATTACATTCCAGGTTTGGACCAACGCCAAGTCATAACTTGGCACAAAATCCGCGTTGCTTTCACATTGCGTTATTATGTTTGTCAGCTGTGTTGTTCAGGTGTGTCCATGACTATGGGTTCTTGTCTCTGTAAATCGCTTGTTATCGTACACGTTCAGTCTTAACGTGGTCCAATCTTATTCTTATCCGAAGATTTCTTCAATGAACGACATCCAATGCTGGACAGATATCAAAAATGTACCCTCTTATGGTCCTGGAAGAAACGACCGCTTGAATGATTCTGAACCACTTGTACTGACCTTATCAGGATCTGTCTCCGAAATATCATTTGTGGTTGAAGATTGTCCCCTTTGAATTATCGACTGGGCATGGGCAGGATACTATACTGTCTGTTTGTAGTATACCACGATGGATATAGAAAACAGTCTTATGCAGAAACAGTGGCGCAGTGTGGTGCAAGGGAGCTTGCACTATCTCGAAGAGTTGATCGGTAAGCTCATTTCCAGCCAATTACTGGTCCGAGTAGTCACTTTCAAGAAATCCGCCGCATCCCATAGGGTACTTCTCGAAATATTATCCTTTCGCTTGTACTGCTCTAGTCTTCCCATGAAGACAAGCGTAATCGCAGAACGTGACGACGTGTACGATCATGTATAAGCGCAGTGTATTCATTGAAGCTAACCTCATCCTCTTCTGGGATAACGAGCCCCCTGACAATACAGCAATCAACGGTAGTGTTTCATCTATGGAAACAACTTGAAAGCCTTACACACGCGCTATCCCATGATGTGCGCGACAGGTCGAAGACTTGATCCCGATCAGAAAGTGCGCCATTCACCGTGACGAAATAGCAGTCTTGGCCTCTATCTAATCGGGGCCGGATATTTCGTTCAAGACGATTGATATTTGATTCTGGGATTCAGAATCCTCGCAAAGTTCTAGTCTGACGATCTGGTAGATCGTGCGTGACTTTGGTGGTGGTTGTTGACACACGATCGGAGGGAAGATACGTCATTCAGCTTTATACATAAATTTAAATGATCCAATTCCGGCCGTGAAGTTGGAATAGAACCATATTTAGTTTGGTCGACAGTAAATACACACCTCCATGTATTGGACTCAATCAAACAACATCTTGTGGATATCCGCAACCCCTCGGGGACATGTCTAAGAGCAGAAGAAGATCCAGGCTTGCTACACTTGGTTCTCTTATACTAGAATTTTACTGTCCTAGTATCTAACCGTTCGCTAAAATGAAGAGAAAATTCCCTAGATATCAATTTTCGATGTGCTTGCAGTCACTCATACACAACGGTGATATACAGTCCTCTTAAATCAGTCGAGAATGAACATTTGTATGCAGTCAATTACCGACTGGTGGTTGTATGTGAACATTCTTGGATTAACAGAGAAGGTACTAACTCAGATAAGAATGATGCTTTCTAAAACATAGCTCTTAGCCAACACCTTATCCGAGTGAGATCCACAAACACCTACATTTCACCGCACCTCCAACCATTTCGACTGCGCACATATGAAAAACAGCAGTCAGGTCTATGGGTGAGATGATGAACACCAGTACGCACGATCGCCATAACCTTTATTAATTACCGTGCTCTCTGCCGGAGGCGCATTTCATCACAATTAGAATTGACAGTCATAATCATGATAGAGTACATACGTAACTGCCGCGCTGCAGGAGGCGCATTACTTCACAATGAGAATTGACGGCCAAAATGATATGGTACATACTAGTGGACGCTGCCGTGTCTGATGCTCCACGTGGAGTATCTACATTGACCCAATCAACATAAAATGACACGATGATCGTAGAGGCGGACACGCACGAACGGTACGGCGTCTTGGGATGCCAGCCAATGCGCGAGGCGGAGTCGAGACATCATGAGCTAAGCAATCAAAAGTTTTTGACTGGAAACCTGGTCATTTGCCCATATACGTACTCTGAACATTGCGCGGCAAGTTGTTCCCTTCCAAACCATGGTACACGGTTTTCTGCTGGGTCAGGGAAGTGGATGGACTGCGCTTGATATACTCTTTATTGGAACTGCGATCGCCGTATGCATGCTCGAAATTGCGGTGGTGTCGACTGCCACGTTGGTGATCTCAAAAATCATCGAGGGTCAGCGACGGAACGATGAAGTTAACTGATCAAGGCATACGATGGTTGTGATGCACAGCGGCGGCAAGGTGAGGCAAGGTGAAGACGGCGAGGACAAAGGCGATAGAGAGTTTCATGGTAGTTGGGAGGAAAGAAACGATGACAGGTCGGCTGGGTATGTAAGAGAATCGAGAATAAGGTTCTGACTGTGACATCACTTTAGTTTTGTCGACATCGGCGCGTTGCGACGTCATCTCGAAAATTAAAACCCCACTAAAGACACGCCAGTAGAGTTCGACTACGTATACGTGCTACGATTCGAATTTGCAACATCATCTTAATCTTATTTCTCTTTCTCTGACACTCGCTTGCTCCACCTAGTCCCTCAATCAGACTTTACAATCTACTTCTTGTATTTTTTAGTCTGCGAGTTCCAGTAAGGAGTCGAGTTGGGTTGCTCGCCTATCATGTTTTCTTTGCTGTATTAATAGAGCTGTGCAGAATCGGATCTCGGACAGTTGTACTTGATCGAATGCTCCCGCGCCTATTCTCTCTCGATAGATATTACTCCGGCTCCCGCCCGACCAATATCATGCATAGCAGGCAAGTTGCTACTCTGAACCACGTAGATAATCCATGTTCATCAACAGATCGATCGGGATACTTACGCCGTCTAGTATTCTCAATTCGGATTTCATGGTTCAGACTCCACTCGACCGATTTCATGTTCTGTGCAAAGACTAGTCCTGTGCTTCTATTTTTTCACGTATCACACTTCATCACATAGAATTCTCATGTACTTTCAGCTCAACCTGACGCATCACTAGTCAGCCTCCTGTAATTTTCCTCGCCGTCACGTATATGCACATTTTCGGGTGGGATATTGCTCTCAGGCCATTCAATAATCGCCAATAATATCCCTGCGTCCACACATACGCAATGCTACGTTATCTATCACTTATCTTTAGACGTCCATAGAAACTTCGATCCTGTAAAATCCGACGTTCGTTGTCTATCCCGCCTCTCATCAACCACCATGGTCCAATCCGCCTCACGTCTCACATCTGCTAAACACTTCGCACCGCATAACTCAACTTAATAAGAATGCATAAGGTAAAGAACGCTAATGCAAAAGCGAGTTCTATCACGAGTAAATCAATGGGATAGTCCCATCTTCCTCCACTTCCTTATCTTCTCAAATACCATTCCTCAGCTCGGCATACAACCGTCTCAGTCAAGAAACGCAACACATAACATCAAAACGACCAGCGCTTGTCTCAAGATATGAGTAAGAGGGTAAATTCTAATGTCAACTCTAAATGTATCTCGTCATTGCTGACATTCTGATTTCGTGACAG
>JABCKS010000256.1:0-26138 GCA_018851325.1 Termitomyces sp. DKA19 | reverse complement strand
TATATAAAAGACTGAGACTAAGAACAAGCATCCATACTGAAGGCATGGTCATAACATCTAGTAGTTATACAGTCACTTCATATTACATTTATAATATGCTTGACTATTCTGGCAGTCAAGTGCTGCTAAGTTGAGGCCTTTGGGACCTCAACTTGGCCTTGCCAGAATATAAGCACCCCTCTATGGAGGATGTCATCAGACTGTATATCACCTTCTATATCTGAAGTGTCATTAACATCTTCAGAAATTGTTTTAATGAATGCCAATAGTTCTGGCATGTAAATGTTCATTGTAGGCCCAGCTTACAATTGTACAGGGCTGCAAGCCCTGTGAGTCTCCCTACTAGTACTCCTTAGCAGGGTACTCTCTGCTGAGGGGTCAAGGAGACCTCCTACAGCCTCAGGAAAGGTTTCCAGACCTTTTACCCATAGCACTATAAGGACATATCTAGAGTTTCACCCTATACCCACTGATACTGCTATATTATCCAGCTTTACTTTTAAGTATGGCCAAGTAAAAGGCACTCCATTGCCCTTGGTAGTAATACCAGTCTGACCACCATATAGTAGTTGTATAGGAGTGACTACTGGCAGTTCTCCTGGCATCACACTGCTTTCTCTTGCCATACTATGGGTTGATATAGCAAGATCCACCATTTTATGTAAAGTACTCTGTAATGCTCCATTGAACTCTGATTTGGACCCAGGTCTAAGTACCTGATTATCTACAGTCACTATAGTGCCTATTGTGGAAGGTGTACATTAAAATTTTCAACATTCTAATTGCAACAGGTGGCAGTGAACTTCTTTTTTCCAGAAGTTCATCTTCTACTTTGTAAATGAGTAATGGCTTATTTGTGTTAAAAAATATAATGTTTCTGTTATGGGTTATGCAGCTTACAATTCCCATGTCATAACACAAAACCAGTCAATTATATATACAAAGCATAAAGTAAGGTGCTGCCTTATATAAGTAGAAATAAGATATTTATGTAGTGTCAGGTGATGCTACAGAATATAATAATAAATAATAGCTAATTATATGTGTAAACATATAAAAGGGTGAAAGTAGTGGCTGCTCCATTACAAAAAAAGTCCACACCTAGAATCTGAATAAAACTTTTTGTAACCAGCCTTGCCTTTCTTCCAACAATGTTTTTATTATCATTATACTTCAATGTAAAAGTCCACTATTTCTTCATTGTTCTTACACTGACTGGTCTAAGTACCAGCCTCCACACTTCCCTTTTATGTATTTAGGCTATCTCCTTATCTACTGCCTCCTTTTACAAGTCTGGCCTGGTCATCATTTTACTGAAAGTTTTTAGGATCCAAGTATTTTTGTCATCTCCCCTACATGCAACCTACTGCAATAGAGTCTACCCCCACTTCATTATTAGGTTCTGGGTCTGTAAAGGGTTGAGTGGAGGTTATTAGGTTTGATTGTGCTACTTATGTAAGGGGTAATAGTGGCACTGACAGTGTAGCATTACCTCAGATTCTGGCTGAGCACCTGAGTTAGTTTACCTTTAGCTAGGGCACAGTCTGTATGGGGTTATTTGCCATATTTGACACATTATCCTTAGCATGCTTGCCAATCCTTTGCAGTCCACCTGTGTAGCACCCTCATTGATAGTGCTTCTCTTTACTTGTATTGTAGCATTATTAGTGGTCTGTACATTGGTTGTAAGGTCAATTTGCTTATTGTTGTTGACACCAAAAATTGTAAAGAGGTCCACTGACTCATCCTCATGATTGTCTGATAAAGTCTGATGGCCTAAGCCCTCTTTAAAGACTATATTGCATGACTGAAAGATTCTCTCAGTGGTGTGATCTAGTAGTTTGTAATTGCCCTTCCCAAAGTAACCAATCAGGATGGCCTTCATAAACCTTGCATTTAACTTATTTAGGTTGTCTTCTTTGGGAATTTTTACATATGCTGTGCATTTAAATGGTTTCAGGTATGTAATATCTAGTTTCTTTCCAGTCTTGACCTTATGTAGCATTTTATTGGGATAATAGCTTGTCAGGATGAAACTCAGAAGGTAGATGGCCATGGAAGTTGCTTTCCCTCAGTAGTGAGCAGGAAACTTTGAGTCACTCAACATACTCTGGTTGAACATGGCATAGTTCTGTTCTTCCTTTTGGCTATGCCATTTGCTGAGAATGAACATAGTGATATAGTCTTATGCACAATTTCTCAATCTGTGCAATTGAACTCAGTACCCTAATCTGTTCTGATGGTCTTTATCATATATCCAGTCTGGTTCTTGGCTTTAGCATTGAACATCTTCAGACAGATAAAGGTTGACTTCTTATCCTTATAGGTTAGGTAGCACATGTCAGTTTCAGCATCTACATAGTCAGATACAATTATCATCAACCTTTTTCTCCTTATCATTTAGACCCTAGCAGGGCTCCAGATTCAAATTCTATGTGCTTATAAAGTATATTTTTGACTTCTACTTTAGTATCAAATAGTTACTAGGTGTTCTTTCCCATTATGCAGTCCTCACATTTGCTAAGGACTGATATCTTTGTCACCAATAGCCCTATAACTGTCCCATTTTTGATCATCTCATAGAGTGCAGACTTGTTGATATGCCTGAGGTGTCTATGCCATTATTCAAAGCCAATAGAGTGGTGCAATAATTGTATTAACATAGTTGTAGATGTTGGAGTCTTGACAAAGTTGATCTTGTATATTGTTTCAGATGCTGGACTAGCATGCATGAACAGGGTTCCATCCTTGTTGTAGAAGATGGCACCTGTTTTCCCACAGTGCATCTTACACCCCTTTTGGCCAAAGGATCCAGTTGATATGAGGTTATGGCTTAGGTTAGGGCATGTATTGCATTCTCAAAAGTGAGCTCAACTGTAAGAGTGACCTTTGGAGGCTGGGACTCAAATTACACAGCTGGCAAAGGGAGATCTAAAGTCTATTCAGAGCTATGCTACATCTACAGATCTGGCTATACACCTGGCAAAGGAAGATCCAAAGAAAACAAGTCTATGAATTCCCTATGCCCAATGTAACCTTCTAGGCTTCTGAACTGTGGGACTAACAATATAGTAATAGATGATCACATGCCCTCCATGATGTACTAACACTCATAGTATAACTAGTAGAGAGTCTGGAATAGGGGAAGTGATGCAAGGTGAGGTGAGATCAACCCTAACCTCATAGACCAAAGTCATGTGCCATTGTCAACCTGTTGATGTACATGATGATAGTTCTGAGATGAAATGATATAAGATAAAGTGTGGTGAAACAAGGTAAAATGAGATGAAATGAGCCAAAATGGGATGGTCCCTGACAGTTTTCCATTATATATGACTTGTCTTCTGACTTTTCCCACTCCTGCAATATAGAACAATCTATTCTATTTGCTGTGTAGCCAGTCATCTCATTTTAAGTCTAGCTTTCTGTATGTTATGAAGTCCCCTCTTTCTATGAAGAAGTGCTGGCTCACTACCAAGTCTGTATATGTGGGTATTTTATCACCACTGTTGGGGCCATTTGTCAATGTGAATGCTAAGCACCTGGGGTTTTCCTTGATCTTCACTGATACAGTTGTGGAGTTTGCAGTAGATAGCAGTGCTCTCATCACATTGAATGTATTTGACTCATTCTCTTTTCCTTTGCTCTTTTTCCATCAATCTGGGAATTGGCCCTCCATCCTGCCCCCCTTTCAGTAACACTTTTCTTTTGCATGTCCCTTATGTTCACAGTTCAAGCACTTTTCTCCTGTGGCTTGTGTAGGTTGATAGTGCCTGTACAGATTTTGCAAGGGCAACAACTAATAGACTGTAAGTGAGAACAGCATGTGTTGTAAGCCAGATTATGACCTTCATAGAACTCCTCACCTCTATCAAGGTGCCTGTTATGGCCACCCAGGATACAGACATAGATTTTATAATAAACATCCTGAATTTAGCATCAGTGATGTTCACACCCTAGTCATTTACTTTTAATCATGCAGTACACATCACCATGAAATGACTCTTAATGTTGATCCCATTGATATACTGTATAGCTGCAAGTTCTTTCTCAGCTTGGATGAGGCAGAGGTCCAACCTTGTATTATATATGTTGGTCAGTGACTTCCATATGTCTGCTGCCATGCCATTAAGTCTAACACCAACCCCTATTAGGTTTACAACATTGAGCATTACCATGCTTCATACATATACAACACATTGGAGCCATTCAGTTTGCATTGGGTTTGGGTCTCCCTACCAGGTGGTGGGGGTACTCTGTAAGGTTTTTTTGGTGGTGTGTTCGACTTTTGTGGGAACGAGGGGGTCAGGCTGTTTTATTTTGCCAGTCAGGTATCTGTATATGCCACAGCCATGAGCAGCTTTGACAACAGTCGTTTTGAACAATGTCCAGTTCGATCCATCGAATTTTTCCTCTGCCTGTAGCAGGAAAAGGTTTGTGTTGCTAGACATAATGTCTCATTTTGATTCTGTGGTTGGGGGTCAGTTTCGGTGGTTCAGATAGATTTTCGTAAGTGATTCTTACGCACTGAGTGGCCGGGACCCATAACCTATTGCAGACAATGTAAACTCAGTCTGTGTACGAAAGACTGTATTATGTAGATATGCACCTATTGCAGACAACGTAAACTATAATGGGTCAGTAAAGGTATTCGTGTAATTAGCTTTGGGAACATACCTCAGTCTGTGTACCGAAAGACTGAGGTGTGTCCGGTATCCGATCCGCCCTTATCTACGCCCCACTTCCTAATCTGTATGTCATAGCACGTGGTGCCGTCCTGGCGTCATGGCTCCCCTCCAATAGTACTTTCTATCAGGAATCTTGCAAACAAGGGGAGAAAGTATTGATCTGGCCGTCTCAAGTATTGATACGGCTCGGCTGACCATCTGGAGTACGCAGTTCGCCGCACGGAGGAAGCGAAGATATTTGCATGATATGCGGAAAGATGGGAAAAGGTGGTCTTGTCATATTGGGGGTCACGGAAGAAGCGAGGTTTCGTGCAGAAGAACTACATACAACAGTGGTAGATTCGCAAATCTTCCAGCCGGAATGGTGTCGAGATGAAAGAAGCGTAAACCACGAGAAAGTCACAGCCAAGGCTGAATTATACAATACCAGGTATTGGCTACGATACGCAAAAGCAACTTGCATGGATACTAGTTTGACACTGAACGAGGGCTGAGAGGAAGGGAAGGCTGAGAGGAAGGGAGGGCCGGGAGGAAGGCTGGATCGAATGGGAAAAGGACACAAACAGGGACATTAGAACGCCGTGGGAGCAGAGGGATATAAGGAAAGCTAAGTGAAAGAATGAGGGACACTAAAACTTGGAAGGTCTACTGGAAGGGATACAAGGGTGTGAAGAAGACCGGAGAACGACCCTGAGAGCGATCGACAAGTTTCCAAACGAAGAAAGGGACGTTTGGAGAGAAGGTGGGAAGAATTCCATAGTTACGCTTGACCTGCAGGAGACTCGTTCATTATCAATAAATCCTCGGCAGTGAAGCGCCAGGATACAGTCTTACTCAAGTGGTGTAAATTCTGGATCAGTAAAGTATCAGCGTCATCTTCGTCTCGTGGAAGATTCTAGACGATGTTGCACATCGTGGAACTTTTTCATTCCGCAGCAGTCAGTCTCAGTTAGTATTTCCAATGGATTGTGATGAATCAGGATCGCGAGCGATCATGAGCAAAATGATCCCAACAACAACAGAGGAACAATTGAGGGTCTGATTCTCGTTGATCTTCTGTTCTGATGCTAATCTTTTCTGTGCTGCCGTCTCTTGCCTTCTTTTCCAACCATTCCATCTCAACTCCACTCTTCGTCACTATAAGTTGCCATGAGCTCGGCTGCCCCTCCGCCATCCTCAAAAGGTACGAAGCCAAGGCCTCCAAAGCCGCGTCTTCCATTATCTGCGTTCAGTGCACCAAATTCTGCAACTGGCGAGTCGTTTCAGATACCAACTAGTCCAAGTGCAACCCATCCCAAAGTCATAATCGATGCAAATGTCATCATTGCGGGTGATGCTGTTGATCTCTCTACCTGGAGAAAAGGGGCAGGTTCCATACTAGGGAGCCGAGCAGGTGGTCTCGTCCTTTCACTGCCCAATGCAGATCTGAGGAAAGCTGTAGAACAGTGAGTCTCCCGAATAACCTTGGGAGAAATGTTAATCTTTTCGTAGATTATCAGTGATTGAGCTCCCCGTCCCAATCATCTCGCTCTTTATTCCATTCAAATTGGAAAATAAGGTCCAAACTTTTCCATCTTATTTGTCTAAAGTGGCGACATCGTTGTCTACGGTATTCGACGAATGTACTCCCGAGGGGATTGCAAGCCTCAGATGGGCCCTTGAGCGCGGTCGACCCGTCGATGTTGATATTCGAGCAGAGATCTCTGATGCTGTCTTGGAATCCATTGAGGACATCATTTCCAAGGCCACCGCTGGCCTAGACAAAGTCCCGCCTATCATCCTGTGTGAGATTGCTTCGGAGTCTCCGTTCTGGACCGACAATTGACCCAGGCACAGCTAACATTCTTCCTCCTCCTCATGACTTGGAGTTACCTATCGTGAAGCTGATGAATCACCCAACTTATCTTGCTTTCCAATCCCAAGTAGCCGCGCTATCACTCTTTCCCGAGGTGTACGTGAAATTTCTTCCTCCGTCGTGGGATGCACCCACTCCTCCTACACCGTCTTCGGAAGTTTCCGAAATCACAAACAGTCAACAGAAAAAGGAATGGAAGCGTAGGATCAAGATGTACCGTATGTTCTGTGGATCTGTTCTTGTTTTGGCTGTTGTATTGATTTGTATATGTCTTCCAGTGGGTCCAGTAATGGAAGCCTTTGGATATCAGCGCATAATCTTTGGCTCGTCTCCCTGCCCTACATCATCGGGATCATTGACTGCTAGCGATTGGTATGAAATTGCCAGAGAATCTCTGGGTGAACTCGAAGTTGAGCAGGACTTCATCGATGCTGTATTTTATGAGAATGCAAAGAGAGTCTACAGTTCGGAATAGGATACTCAACAATAACTGGAGAATGTAATGTACTTGATTAATTGTCAAATGTGAATCGGAGGAATATGACACCAATATAATCAACTCTTAAGAAGGTCTTGAGACCTGTTATGTATCTCGAAACACACCACCCACACAGTTGTAAACATAATGGCTCGAGTACGACGTAGTACATAGTATATTAGGGAGACCCTTCCTGTTGCGGCCGCAAGGTTGATTAGGTAGAAGTACGGAACATTACGCGCGTTTTGATCAGCCTCACGTTTGCTTCCTTTCTAAGAAAGGCAAACAATAGAAGTGAGTTCTATTCTTCGACAGACATTCGTCAACAGCCTCATTCTCACTTACGTGCAAATCTGTGATGGTTTCTTGTCCCCAGAGTCTTGTAATTATACCGCATAACGCTGGAGCACGGCCGCCACTGAACAACGATGTCAAGAATGGACGTGGAGGATCGAGAGTTTGGCAAGGGCAGACGCAATGATTCGTAGGTTTACCCCAACTGCACTCATGTACTAGTTTACAGCAGCGTCGACAGGAGCAGCCCAGAATCATCTCCTCGGCAAGTGAGTCTTCCTGCAGCAATATGGCAACCTTCAGTCCGACTCCAATACAGGCGAAAAAAAGATCCTTTTCTCCTACATCTGACGATGATGATCTTGTGGTTCCGCCCATTGCAGATGATGACACTCCCCCACCCCCTGAGCGGCCCCTGATCCGACAACCCATGGCATTTACTTGGCCTGGTCCCAGTACATCTGTAGCAGCTCCACCTTCGCTGAACACATACGAAACGATTTTACCGCCTACAACGAGACCTCCACATGATACACATACTTTGTTTCTTCCTGGACAGGAAGTCATTCCGTCAAAAAAATCATCTCGACGGAGAGCGAAGCCAGCGGAAGGCTCAAGGAAGAAGAAGAAGAATGATTATGGAGGGCAAACTACTCGTTTTCGTCTGGATCCTAATATTATTCTATCACACACCTCGAAGGCGCCTATCGAAAGTAATCTTGAGTCATCATCCACTTCTGTATCTTCGTATGCACCTACTCTAGCGTCATCGTATGGGGGAGACAATATCTTACCGGCCTTGCAATTTCCTTCAGTACAAGCTACATCCACGTCTGTAAGCACCAATCAACCAGCATTGGCGATGCAGTCAATATCATCTTCTGTGTCTCGGTGGAAGACTACTACTGATCTACCACGGGTCGAGGGGCCCAACCGATTAGTACTTAATGATCCTCTGTCACCACCACGTGGCGGACTGCCTGCTGCTAGTGATGGAAATAGACCTCGCGAAAGTCATTACCGTCGAGACTACGAGAAAAATCTGACTCTGCGTGAGCCAGGGCTATCCCATGGGTCAACACATCACTCTCTCGGTGCTCGCGAGGATGTTGGTCCCTCTACGAGAGCTGGTGGGCAGCCTTCTCCGCCTCATACTCCTAGACATCACGAGGAAAGGATCAAAGGTAAATTGGTTACTTCGTTATGACATCAATGCTCTTATTGCTATGATAGAAGGCAAACGTATACAAAAACCACCTGTTCTAATGCTCACTCTTCTGATCCAAGACATTCGCAGCGGTATAATAGATCATCAACTCGCAGAGGTCAAAGTCCCTATGAAAGTTGCCAATGATCCAAGTGATGGATTTTGGGCGGATGCAAAGACACTTGTGAGCGGATTGTACCCCTTTAAGTTAAGAATTCGCCTTAGTCATTCCCTAATATGCAGGGTCAGCAGTTGCAGTCGAGCGCTTCACGGATTGATGGTATAGTCTTTCGTTTAGTCAGGCTTTGTATCCTCATTGCTATCTTAAGGACCTGCCAAAGTCTACACACTACGCGGGAAATATCGTCAATTTTTCTTACGTGTCTCTGCTGACAATCGTGATGAGTTCATCTCTACGCATCTTGCCATCAAGCCGGATAGGATGCTTGATGTCGTGGTCGAAGAGGTCTGTGTTCCTCAAAATTTGGCTGTATTGCTGTGTTACTTGCTCACTTCCATCGCATAGCTTCTTCCCCCAGGACAATTGCCGCAACCACCCAAAATACCCCGAGATCTCATCGCCAGGAGCCCCTCGCCCGGCTCAACCTCAGAATCTCTTAGCTCAGAAAGAGGTTCTGTGCAGCCTCGAAAGCGAAGTGACCAAGTTCGTGAGCGGGTGATGGCAGAACTGGAAATGTATCGTCGTCTTTACGGAAGCCTTCCGGATGCACCTGTGCCTACTAAACTGCCTGCCCAAAGAGGTCGCAAGTCGTGGATGGCCAATGGTTTGGAGGACAAGCGAAGCCCTGGTCGCAGGTCCTCGTCGGCTGAGTCAATACCTTCTGCACTGATTCCGGCCGGAGTGCGGTTTAAATCTCCTGATGATGATGATTCTCTCGAGGAAGTTGACCGACTGATCACGGAAGCTGTCGACCAGATAGTACAAGAAGATGAAGATTGGACGAGTTTCTATCGAGCCAAAGCTGCGCATGAGCCACATCGAGCTATGGATGTTCTGGCCCAGTACAAAATTGTCAAACGTATGTTGGACATGTTAGTTGGAAAGAAAGTGCCATTTCAATCCTTTAAAGCTAAAATCGAACCGGTGAGCCTCGATCATACACTTAAGAAGTATTTCTCAAATGACGCAGAAACATATAACACAAGCACTGAAAATCGAAGATCCCAAATTTTCCTCGAACTGTGTTGAGACTCTTCGTCTTTTAGACCTCTACGGCGAGAATGGTCGTCATTACACGGATCCTCGAATCATTGAGATGGTCAAAGACACTAGCACGCCTGAGTATAATGCCAAACCAATCAAGAGGTTGCTCCACCTGATGCAGGACATAGACAAGGAGTGGAAGGGGGACACCCATCAGCAGAACCGTCTATGACTCAAATGCGGGGGTAATAAGGCATGAATCTGGCAATTGCCTATTACACCAATCTATCTACATAGTATACATAGATGAATTCGTACATAACTACATATAATACGTACTTGAGTGTTATTTTACCTTAATAGATTGTTTATAACAGAATTGACCTGTGAGAGTTCAAGCGGCGACTCAAGTAGACGCGTCCATTTCACTGATCTTGACTGCGAAACGCGCAACGCGCAAACTTTACAGCATGTCTTCCAGTATTGAACTCATCAATCCAAAGGCCGAGAGTGTTCGCAGAGCGGCTGCGCTTCAGGTCAGTATCTCTTGCTTTCTTCATAGTCCGCGAGTCAATCTAGTCTAGGTGAATACCAATGGAGCCATGGGCCTTGCGAACGTTGTCAAAAGCAATCTAGGTGGAGCAAACGGCGTTCTTCCTTGCGATCATGGTATTCATTATGTATGATTGTCGATAGGACCAAGAGGGACGCTCAAGATGCTAGTGGACGGTGCTGGTCAGATTAAAATGACTAAGGACGGCAAGGTGCTATTATCCGAGATGCAAATCCAGAACCCCACTGCGGCAATGATTGCTCGGACGGCGGTTGCTCAAGATGATCAAGTCGGCGATGGAACGACTTCTGTGGTGTTGTTGGTGGGAGAGCTCTTGAAGCAAGCTGATCGATATATTTCTGAAGGTGTTCATCCGACCGTAATTGCCGAGGGTTTTGATTTGGCGAAAAAAGAAGCTCTGACAGTGTGTTATTCTCTCCCATTCAATTTTTCGATTGCAATGACCTTTGCCTTATCTGCGCATAGTTTTTGAATACCTTCAAACAACCTAACAAGCTTGATCGAGCTACCTTGATCAATGTTGCGCACACATCCCTTGCGACGAAATTAAATGCTTCCTTGGCAAAACAACTTGCAGCGGACGTTGTTGATGCTGTTACTACGATTCGGCCGCTTCCCAAATCGAAGGGTAATCATATCTCTTCTCGATAATAGTGATAAGTTGACGGTTTCGTACAGATTCTACAGACCAATGGCAGAATCCAATCGACCTGCATATGATAGAAATCATGAAGATGCAACACCGGACAGCATCCGAGACACAGCTCGTGCGTGGACTTGTCCTCGATCATGGCGCCAGACACCCCGACATGCCCAAACGATTGGAAAATGCTTTCATTCTGACTTTGAACGTCAGTTTGGAATACGAGAAAACGTAAGGCGTTTATCATGTGCCACTTCAATCTTTTGACGTTACTTTTGTTAGAGAGGTCAACTCAAGCTTCTTCTACTCTAGCGCGGAGCAGCGAGAAAAACTTGTTGAATCTGAAAGGAAGTTTACGGACGCCAAAGTCAGAAAAATTATTGAGCTTAAGAACTTGGTGTGCGATCAGGCCGTGGATGCAAAAGAGAAACGGAAAAACTTTGTTGTTGTAAATCAAAAAGGAATTGATCCTTTGAGCCTTGATTTATTCGCGAAAAATGGTATCTTTGCAGTACGACGAGCTAAACGAAGGAACATGGAGCGGTATTTGTTTTCGGTGTCCTTTCATCATTTTTGCTCATCAATATTAGGCTCCAGCTCGTGTGCGGAGGGACCGCCCAGAACTCTGTTGACGATCTTACACCCTCTGTGCTTGGATGGGCAGGTCTTGTTTATGAACACTCCCTAGGCGAGGAGAAATTCACTTTCATCGAGGAAGTCAAGGACCCGAAATCTGTGACACTGCTGATTAAAGGTCCTAATGCACACACCATCCAGCAGATTCAAGATGCTCTCCGCGATGGTCTACGAGCCGTGAAAAATGCCATTGAAGATGAGGCTCTTGTTCCAGGAGCGGGCGCTTTTGAAGTGGCATGTTCTGCCCACCTCAGTGGGTCAGTGAAGAAGTCTGCCAAAGGTCGTGTCAAAATGGGTGTCCAGGCTTTTGCTGATGCGCTCCTAATCATACCAAAAACTTTGGCACAAAATGGTGGATTCGACGTACAAGACGTTGTTGTCGCCTTGCAGGTGCGTGCTTAAATCAATTTTACGCCAGTTTGATGGCAAACCTGCTTCGATTCTAGGATGAACAAGCGGAAGGGAATACTGTCGGTATAGATCTCCAGTCAGGAGAGCCCTTTGATCCTACTGTTGAGGGCATCTGGGATAACTACAGAGTCAAGCGACAGATGCTCCATTCATGGTAAATCTTTGTTTGTATGATTTGTCGAAGCTTACATCGTCTTTTCAGTTCTGTCATCGCTGTTAATCTACTGTCGACAGACGAAATTCTCAGGGCAGGCCGTTCGTCGCTCAAACCTGATGGCCAATAAATTTGTGTGGATGTGTAGTCAAAGAATAAATACGTTGACACTCAAAAGACGTAGGAAGCATGTCTAGAGAACACTTAGAATGCAAAAAGGCTCTGCAAAAAGGCTCGTAAAGCTTGCTCCGATACTGAGCTTCATTTCTCAGCCACGTACGTAGTGGAGATGCAAGCACAAGCTATGATTACTGCTAGCCACATCGGATGTTTAGTATATTATTTATACATATATAAAATAAAGTTTGAGAACTGTCTGAATGCGTGTATCTAAGCTACGATTCAGCTCCACAAGATAGGCAATAGAGACCTAGCTATAAAGGTGAGATGCTCGTGAGCGAACGCGTGGACAACGAATCCGTAGATGTAGTCTATTCGACGATAACACTGGTCCAACTTTCTGTTTTGGGCATTTGTCGGACCTTTTGTCCTTCCTTGGCGACGTCCTCTACTTTGTCCGCCAATTTAAGTACCGTCCACCTGATCACCCTGGGGTCTCTTCGCATGATGGCGTTCAGGGTGCGAAGAGTTCCAGGCGCGGTGTCAAAGTGTAACGTCCAGTAGCTGGAGAAATCGTCAAGTTACGGACACAGAAAACGAAGATCCCTTCACATACTCTCCAATTGTATGATAGGCTTTGTGTCTTCGCATGCGCTGAGGCAGAGAAAGTGCCCCTAGATACTTGATATCGCGGACAACACCACCAGCATTGAGAAGATGAGTGGCAGTTTGTCGCACAAGTTCCCGTATGTGTCTCTGGAAAGCAACTTAGTTGTCATGGGTGCTTTTGGAGACAAAAAGTGCGCACATATTCTTTGACATGGGTAGCAATGCATAGCATCTGGTAAAATGGCATTTTCTCCAAGGAGCGACGACGGCGACCTCAAGCTGTTGCGGCGGCATTGTTCGGATTCCGGACTCCACTTTTCCTTGATACACGTGACTGATTAGCTTAGATAATATGGATGAGAGTTCCTTCGGGTCCTTGAGGCAGCAAGGTTTCTTTGCCCGAACGAATGATACATCATCATCAAGGTCCCGTCGCGCACATAGACAGTATCTGTCTGCTCACAATTTGCGTCTGCTAACACTACACAGCGGCGCGTAGGTGGGCTCGCGAGATTCCGACAAGTCGACGTGTGTGGCGTGGGAGCGGCATTGGCAGAAGCGGCATTGGCAGAAGAACCATCTAAATAGAAGCTCTTGGTACGAGACTTCGATGAATTTCCCTTGTCTTTCCCCGAGCGGCACCGTCTCTACCTAATCTGCTACCATGCCAAGGCCTAGCTCTGGCGTCTGCGTTCTGTAGACTTTTTTCTCCTTGTAAGTAGTGCACCGAAGTTGATGAATAGCAAGGCCGATGGTTCTCTCCCCGTTTAAAATTAGCTTTGGGACTCCTCAACGCGGGATCAAATGATGTGAAAGCAGCATATCAAACACTTTATCCTAAAATAATCGCATGTTCTTCTGCAACATTCCTTCGGCAATCTCGTTTCCCAATTTGTACTCCCTCGATCTCCCCGAGCGCTTGGAGACCGCCTCGATATATATACTTTTTTTTGTTCCAAGTTTTATACCGCTCTGGGCCTGGGCTTGTTCTCGCGGGACTGCTTGAGTTGTCGAACCAATTTCTCCAGCCGTACAAAAAGCTTATTAGCTGCCTAACGACCGACTCGCCATCAGAGCGGCTTTGGGATCCGCAAATCTCTAAGGTACTTCTGTTCCTTCCTATGATTGTGTCTTACAACGGCTTCGCCGGTTGCCTTTGACGTCAATTAACCACCTTCATAACAAGCATTCTTTTCAGCCTCGTCTCAAGCTCCCTTTCATTTCTTAGTCGTTTTTTACTTTATTTTAATACCCTTCCAAGTCATTATGTCCTCCATAGAGTCTCAGTCGAGGTCTAGTGTAGACCTTGGCGTTGGCTCTCCATGCAACGATCCTGAAGTCAAATCAAACAACACAAGGAGTCATCCACCGCGCCTCCAGCATTCACCATCGTTGCCCAATATCTGGTCAGTTTTTCCCTTGCTGTGAGGTCTCATTTATATTGAACTGAAAATCGTATAAAGGTTTCCGCCTCACTCTGGCCCAATTCCTCCTCAATTTGAGGAGATAATTCGCGAGCCACTTCGTCGTCTCTCCACGCCACCCCGGCCGAATGTTACCAATTTGGAAAAATCTAGTCTTGCAAAGAAAACAGTAGAGAAGGATCCAAACCACCCTCGCGAGTCGCTTTCCTTCGATCACACACAGACGCGACCCCTGAAAATTACAATGCGCCGTCGGGCTGACCGTGAACAAGGTCACACTAATTTACTCCTCACGCCACCTCTTACGCCGTCGTCTAGCTTACAAACTGCACCTAGCTCCGATTCTGTGGGTCAAGCTGATGTTAGCTCTGAAGGTAATCATGGACACTTTGGTGACGAAGCAGACCCGAAATCGACTAGATTTCTCCTTGTACGTGCCTGTTTTTTGTATGAAACAAACTAGTTTTTGAGATTGTTCTCCAGCTTGGAAATGTTTCCAAACAAATTCGGCACGAAATGCTTAGAGCATCAATCGTAGAGGCGTTGACCTCTTCGCGTGCTGGCGCTGCAACCTCGCCTAATACCCTCTTCACACCTAGGGGTCACACCAATGACGGCAATCTTAGTGAGGATTCTATCAAAGGAATTTTTCTCCGCTGCCAGCAATCCAACGGGATTGCTATGTTAGCATTCTTTGATGTCCGTCATGCAGAAGTTGCTAAAACAATCATCGCCACTCCTTCGACAGGACCATTATCGCAATGTGTTGGCGACGATCTCACCGAGGATGGAACGAGGGCCTGGATTACTTGCCAGTTTATATCTGCGGAGGAACTCGCAGAGGTCGCTTCTCATTTCCCGTCTTTGACTTATCCACTCATGAAAAATTCAGGTCATTGGCAGTTCTCCGTTCCTTACCTCCACAGATGCATCCTTTTCTTTAGCAGTGGAAGGCAGAACCTTGGCCGATCCCGACGATGAGAGGCAGTTACGAGTTGTGGCCGATCATAGCAGTGAAGATGGTGACGTGGACTTGATCACTATCGCGACGAATGAAGATTCCCTAGATCTCAACATTGGTATGCTGAAGACGTTCTTGAAATCCTTCGGCGGTCTCCGATTTTTTTCGGCGGCAAAGGATATGGACGATCAGAAACAGGTTGCTTTTTCGTCTGTTTGTCTTTAGGACTGTTCTGATCATACATAAAGCATCAGAACGAAGCAATATTTCTTATCGAGTATTATGATGTCCGCGCGGCGACCTCCGCTTATGCTGCTGTTGACAAGCAAACTCTTTTCGGCATGAAGCTCCGTGTTTTCGGACGAGCAGACCTCGCAGATCCGTTGTCCGTGAATCAGCGGCCTCAGGAGTATCCTTATGCCCAAGGTACTACTCAAAATCCGCATGTCGCTGAACAAAACGAAGTTGTATCTTCGACAGAGAACCATGGTGAGCTACCGGCCCAATTCGGACATCCTGGACAGTTTTCGCATACAAGAGAGCGATTTTTCGTGGATGGTTCACAGGTACAGATGCTACATAGTAATATACAAGGCCAGGAGGTGTTCACGAACTCTGTATCCCCCGTCCCTTCCCCTACATACTTCTATACTTCCGATCCTGCTATTGATGTAGCGTCAGCTAGTTTGTCAAGCGACGCTCTCAGCCGCCCGGGCTCAGAAGAGGCACTCTATAATGTTGCCCTCGGTGATGGGCGTCCATGGTTTTGGGATACTGGAGCACAATTCCACCCTGTTCCTGGACTCTACCCGCATCACGATTGCTATTATTGCCCGTCACAGGGCAGTCCGGCCACGAGCCCAGCCTCGAACTACTACGTTCCGTGCTCAACACCGTCACCGTATTGTTACCAACAAGGCCAACCGACGCCACCTCAAAATGGACTATTCCCCGCCCTCCAAGCATATGGTTATCAATATGACAACTCTTATTCGCAGTCTTTGACACCGTCAACGTCTCCCAATCTGGCGAGCGTATTTGAACACGCCATGATGACGACACCTCGTTCGCATGACTTCTGGTATCCCGAGACCCCTGTCTCACCTCCTGGAACTCAAAATGTGTTGTATCATGGTTCTCAGCAACCTGTCGTAGGGGTCACTGGCAACTATGACAATCGAACGTTACCAGAGCCTGTTGGCGACATCTATCGAGGCAATCTTTCACCAACCATTGGATCATACCACCGTCTAGCTCGTCCCACTTCCTTACATGGAAACTCTAGTAGCCCCAGTGGCATAAGAGAACCTCGTCTATCCGCAGAACACAATCAACTCAATCTCAGCAAAATTGAAGACGGTCAAGATACCCGGACTACCGTCATGATCAAGAACATACCGAACAAAATGAGTGACAAGGATTTGGTGGCATTCATAGGAAAAGTTTGCCCTCGTAGGATAGATTTCTTATACCTGCGCATGGATTTTCAAAATGGTGAGCAATTTCTTGACATAATCGGATACGTTGATCATCCTGTGAATAGGCTGTAATGTTGGCTATGCTTTCGTGAATTTCATCACTGTTCAGGACTTGCTTACTTTTGCAAAGCAAAGACTCGGTCAAAAGTGGTGCGTAGTTCTCTTTCTGAGTGAATTACTGATGGAGACAATATGATAGGAATCTCTTTTCGAGTGAGAAGGTACTTCAAATGAGCTATGCGAACTATCAGTACGTGTCCTTTACTTAATTTCACATCTTATTCTCTGAAACAAATATCACAGAGGCAAAGAAGCCCTTGTCGAGAAATTCAAGAACTCCTGTATCATGGATGAACAGGAGGCTTGGCGGCCGAAGATCTTTTACTCTGACCCCGGCCCCGAACAAGGGCTTCCGGAACCCTTTCCCGCTCCGACTCACATCCGGAGGAAAGAGCGGAGTGCCTTCAATCGAGGCGCACTCCATGTACCTGGCGTTGGCCGTGGATCATTCGCCGCTGGCTCTGTGGCACAGACGCGTCGTTTGGAAGATACACGTATCAAGAATACCGATCGGCATGGTCAAAACTCTACTCCAGGATCGTACCCATCTTCTGGTAACTCTCGTCGACGCTCAAATAGCAAGTTATGGGGATCGTCTCAGCACGAGTAACCGCCCCCACCGATCCACATCAATACACTCGACACTAAACTTTCATAAGTTTGAATTACTGTCAATGTCTCTTGATATACATATCGTCGCTCCCTAACCGTTGAATTGTTCATCATCAGCTACGCTTAATTCTATACTCTCATTGAACCCACAACTCTTCTTATTGCTAATTTCCTATAGTTTTCCTTGCTTAGATTTATCCTGCGCCACACTGTCTTTCCTTTAGCCCTGATTGTTGTTACTGATGAGTACCTTGTTTAAATTCATCGCATGTGATGTAATCTTTCTAGTACTAATAGTAGTTAAGCGTAAGCATCAGATCCCCCTGGCTACCTAATCAGTTTGAAGTAATAGCACATTTTGTAAGCCCTTTCGAGTTTCCCTTGTTCAGTTTTTTGGCTGACAATCCAGCTTCTGTTGTGCTTGATCAGAGCTTACATCTGACTTGGACATAATCTCAGTTTCTTGAAGGTTGCGCTGAAAGACGGCCAGACTTACTTCTGCTGCTTCGGCCAGCACGTTAGTAGAAGTTGGATGAATTATCTTTCAGCCAAACAACTAATCAGAACGGTTGTCGCTTGCCTGAATGAAGTGACAGAGACATATATGGTTGTTGGTTTCACGGCTGCTTTGGAATTTGATGATGTGCGGAAAAACGAATTCACCCATACTTTTATCAGTGCCAGAAGGATGTGTCGCGCAGAACTTCGGCATACATCATTCGATGCAACTGTAGTGGAGCTACCACAAAAGGACTTGAGGATATTTTTGGATGCTCTGTGCGAAGGACCGCATGATTCCATTTCATGATGTGCAGAGGATTAGATTTGAACAAATATCTTGTAGGGGGCAACTTGAACCCGGACCACCACCATGGTCACCGGAGAGGCACGTGCAGAGAGCACCTCTGCCGCCATTGGCGGGTCCTGCGCATAACGCGACGAAACCAATGTACCCATAGAGGGTAGATGTTACAGAAACACACTCGAGTTGGACATCTGAGTACAGGACTCTCTCCCCGACCCTCTGCCAGCTCGGCAGCAGCAGTCCGAAAATGCCTGCTCTAAGAAGAACATGAATACAGGCTACAGAAGCCCCAACACAGTCATGCCTCGGATGGATACTGTTTAAATACTGACACTACTCCACACACAACCCACCCATTAAGAAAGGGAAACTTAAGTGCGTACGGAGGACGAGAGACACACACCCGGCATATAAATGCCGGAAACCGGTAGTCCGAAAATTTACGAACCCTACAAACCCAAACCAAAACCAAAAACAGGCCCACTACAACTAAATGGACAGACCCTCGAGCCTCTTATCTGAAAGATTGTACGCAGAGGCTGTAACGGGATCCCCGAAACCACAGCAGCCCAAGGCCCCGATAGACCAACAGGAACACGGGGAACCGGACCGGATGCAGTTAGACAGCCCCAGCGATACGATGACGGAATTTCCACTGCAGGGAAAGGCTGAGGCAGGAGGGCATACAGCCCCACTGGTAAAGATGGCAATAGAGATCGACAACACCCTGGGACTGGCGAGTGAGGATGTTAACAATCTCCTAAACACACGAACCACCGAAGATGAGTGGCAGACTGTCACTCCCAAAAAGAACCGGAAAAAGGCAAAGAAGAAGGCAAAGGACATCCAGGAGTCAAACAAGCGCCCACACTCGGACTCCCCTTTAAAAGAGAGAATGCCAAAACGACAAGCAACCGTGGAAGGGAGCAATGTGAGAGAGGATGAGGATAAGCAACCTGGATCACCCAGCCCCAGCCCTGCCCTATCGGTGTCAGCTCTCAAATACACCAACAATGAAAACGTCCAGAAGGAAGGTGTGCAGAGGGCAAGCAACACCCCAAAAGCCAAAAGCAAGCCAAAAACCCACCCACCCCCAGTAAGACACACCAAAGCAGGGGCACATATAGTATGTCCCCTGTGCCTGAGTTTAAGTCAACTCATTGAGCACCCGGTAGGAAACACAGAAAAGTATGAGAAGCATATATAGGGAAGAAAGCCTGATGAATGTGTCTGTGCCAGAATACAGAAAGACAGAGGTGACTGGTAACATGGAGGACCCTGATGAAAATGACCCCGAACTATGGTTTGAGACTACTGAAGGTGATGTAACCACAAATGGGAAAGGACTTTGAAGAACTGCGACTCCACCAGGAGAATGGCCTAAGATATACCTAGTGGCACACCCTACCTTCAACATAAATACAGAGATGCTAGACAAATGGGAGGACATAACTGAGCCTGCAATATGGGCAAGACTATACTGAGTGAAATATGAGTCTTCAGAGGCTGGGAAGATGATAAAAAACGTGATTAAAAAGCTAGTCTATGTAGAGCATGACGAGAGTGTAGCAGTAATCTTCCCAGACCAAGACCTGCCCCCAAAAGACGACAACCGATACCCACACCTGTACCACCTCCTGGTAGTGGGCCTGGACCCACAGCAAGTGCAAAGGCTGCTAGACCTAGAGGTTGTTGCAACCACAGATGCCACCATCTTCTTCTTACCATGCAACCCACCTCGATCCCTATACATTCTGACAATCAAAGGGCTGACATACAATGATACTGAGGGAGCACAGGAACTTGTAGAGGAGCTTGCAAGGAAGACCTTCCATCTATCACCAGAAATTCAAGCGATTGCAGAAAACCAATCAATCCAGGTCACCAAGGACATGCTGGACCAGATCCTAAACATCCATGCATCCTTCCTGCCAATCAAACTAAGGGCAAAGGTCACCAGATGCTGGAACCTGTATTTTGTGGAAGACCCCAGCCTGAATGAGGATGACTACAGGTCACTCAGGAGGAAAATGAGGACATGCACATTCAAGACACTCACCTTTGGGAAAGGGCATGCACTGATTGGAGCAAGCAAACAGCCAATATGCACTGGGTGCAAGTCTATGGACCACAACTCATACAACTGCCCATTCTCCAGGCTTCCTGGGTGGCTAGGCTTCTGCCTGAGTGGCCCTGGGAACACTGCTGGAACTATGGACTTCATGGACAACAAGCAAAATGGAGCCAAATCCCCCAAAAAGAACACATTCCATAGTGGCAGGAACCCCCCCAAAAATAGGGGGGGAGCCTTCAGGGGAATAGGAGCAGGATTTGCCCAGAGAGGGCAAGGTTGTACATAAAATGTTGTAATAAACTAGATCCACAATAGACATGCACAAATGCTCAGCCCCCAAATCAAATAAAAATGATAACACCAGTAGCAAATGTACCCCAGTGCACAAACCACACCAACCCCAACACACATCCAGCAAATATGAATAGTACAAATAAGGTAAAGGACATGACAACTAACACAGAAGATTTCTTACAGGTAAATGGATATGGCTCCCTGGGGAAAAGAGGGGGAGATGACCCAGCCGCCAATCATCCCCCTGATGATGCCTCTTGGGAATATGGAGGTGGGAGTCCAGAAAGGACAGTGGCCAAAAGTGCCATAATGGACAGAGAGACCATTGAGGACATGAACAGAATGTCCGACCCTCAACAAATGAGTGGCCCTCAAGAAATGGGGGAGGCCCTAAGAGAGCCTACAGGGTACCAAGCTACCTATGCAAAATTGTGAAAAACCCAGGGAAGACCCCTGGAGGAGGAAATGGAACTTCAAAACAAATCCACCCAACCCTTGCAAACTGAAACAGTAAGCACCATATCCAAAACTACAACCCCACCCCAAGAAAGGAGAGCAAATGGAAGTCCTGGGCTGAGAAAGCCTGGTAGACACCCAGGTAGAGGGACCCTGAAAATAGCATCCCTAAACATCAAAGGGGCAGGGTCAGCACTAACAGAACATAAATGAGGGGATATAAGTAACCTGATGATGTATGAGAAAATCAACATCCTCATGCTACAGGAAACACATCTCACTGAAGTAAACAGAAAGAAACTGAATGCAATGTATGAGAAGAGACTGTATATCATATCAACCCTAGACAAATCAACCCCAAATAAGATGGGAGTAGTAGTAGTGCTAAATAAGAGAACTACAAAATGGAAGGAGGTCAGCTCAGAGGTAATAATCAGAGAAAGAGCACTCCTAGTTGATGTTCCATGGAGTCAGGATACTGTTATAACATGCCTAGTGGTATATGCCCTAAACCAGGCATGCCAGAACAAAGAATTTTGGGAACATCTGTGCAACCACTGGGTAAAAGAAAAATGGGAGAAGCTAACCTGTGTACTAGGTGATTTTAATATAGTTGAAGACTCCATTGACTGCCTACCCCAACATAGCAACCCTGCTACAGTGGTTGATGCCTTAACAGATGCCAAGACCCAACTAGGAATGGTGGATAGCTGGAGGAGGGAGCACCCAAATGAGATAGATTTCACATACCACACAGAAAGTGGAAGTGTCCACTCAAGGATAGATTGCATATACATTAGGGAAAACCTACTGGAATATATGCATGATTGGAAGATAAAAAGAACTGGGGTAGGAACAGACTACCGACTTATAAGTATGAACCTGGCAAATCCTTGGACACCCCACCAAGGCCCTGGGAGATATGCCATGCCCATGTTCCTGATTGACAATGAAGCTCTGAAGATAGAGCTACAAAAAATTGGGGTGGAGCACTATGTGGAAATAAAAAGAGCAAAAGAATGCAGGACAGAGATCTTCAACCCCCAGATAACACACAGAAAACTGAAGGAGAAACTGATAAAAACTATATGTGACCATGCAAAGAAGCTTACTGCAAACCTGGACAAAAACATTGCCAATCTAAAAGAGGACAGAAGGAAAATCCTGAATGAAACCAACTGGGACATTAGATGTAAAGGAACAGAAGCTGCAATGATAGATGAAAGAATCAAAGAAATAAAGGAAATGAGATCATGGAGAACCTGGGACAACACAGAGACTAAGTACTTCATTGAGAGCAAAATGCTTAGGAAGCCATGGATAAATGCAAATAAAGAGATAGCACCTAGGGATATAGTAGTAGTGCTATGGGATAACAAGAGACAAAATAGCCCCCTAGTGCAATGCTTGGACAAAATGGCTGACCTAGTGGGAAAGTACCATGAGGACCTACAAGACAAAGATCTTATAACAAATGAAAGTAATTACCTGGAGAATGTAGAAGAAGTGCTAGAGCACATCAAATTTAGAATAAGTAAAAGCCAGGCTAGACAACTGAAGACTAACATTATAGAAGACAAAATTGAAGATGCTATCAAAAAGCTCCCAAATGGAAAAGCAGCTGGACTAGATGGAATCCCACAGGAGATCTGGAAGAGCTTCTTAAAAGGAATCCACAATATTGAGGGAAAGGGTGCCTCAAAACATAGAAATGAGAAAGAGAACAGCTCAGAATTAGACATAGTCAAATACCTGGCAATTTTGTACAATGATATAGAAGACTTCAGAATTAACCCTGGAATGTCCTTTGCTAAAGGATGGCTATGTCCAATATATAAGAAAGGGAGCAGGATAGATGTAGGAAACTACAGAAAAATCACAGTCCTGAACACAAACTATAAGATTCTCACAAAGATACTAGCAAACAGGCTGGCTATAGTAGTGCTGGAGCTGATCCACCATGACCAAGCAGGTTTCATGAAAGGCCAATGGATTGAAGACCAAACTGAGCTAGCAAACCTAATAATCGAAATGGGGGGCAAGGCAGGACATAAATAGCATAATAGTATGCCTTGACCAAGAAAAAGCATATGACAAAATAAGACACACCTTCCTATGGGCAACACTTGAAAAGTTTGGATTCCCCCAAAAGTTCATTGAAACTGTAAAAACCTGTACAAAGAAGTGAGAACAACTGCCATTATAAACAGGGAGAGTAGTACCCCATTTAGAGTCACACGAGGAGTAAGGCAGAGGGATCCAATGTCATACCTATTATTTAACCTAGCAATTGAATCACTGGCACAAATGCTAAGAAAATCTCACCTTAAAGGTATAGCAATAGACAGAGAAACAGAGTGCCTAATAGCAAAACTTTTTGCAGACAATATAACAGTATACCTAGGTGCAGAAGATGATGTGGACAACCTCCAGAAAGTTCTAAGGAAGTGGTGTAGAGCCTCCAGAAGGCACTTTAACACACTAAAAACAACAATAGTACCTATTGGAGAAAAGAGCTTTTGTCAAAACCTGATAGAGACTAGAAAAGCCTCTGAAGCAAGCTCACATATTCTGGAAGACATTAAATACTCCGTGATGGGGAGGCAATATGCCTCCTAGGAGCATTCATCAGTAACAAAATAGACAACTTGAGTGTCCGGTCCCCCACTCTAGAACACATAATGAAAGATCTGGAACAATGGAAGAAGGGCCACCCCACTATTGATGGTTGTTGTCTGATTGTGGGAATAGTGGTTGGAGGCCGCACCCAATACTGTACAACCATACAAGGAATGCCAAAGGACATAGAGCTAAGGTTAATAAGAATGATCAGAAACTTTATGTAGGGGGGGACAACACATCTAATGGTAGGAATGGAAACTTTGTACAGGCCAACAGAGCAGGGAGGAAAGAAGCTCCTGAACCTAAAAGCAAGGAACAAGGCAATAGAACTTATGAAATTAAAGAGGTTCCTAGACAATGGTAAAACAAGGCCAACCTGGGCAAAGGTGGCCAATAAACTGATAGAACAAAATATAAATAAGAAGTGGAAGGTTGAAAAGGACAGAACTTACCAGAACCTATTCCTACAATCACTAACAGTAGATACAAGGGAAGGAAGGAAGGGCCTGGTAAACTCTTTGAAAAGAATGATAAGGGCCACCCAGAAACATGGAGTAGCCCTCCCATCCAGGAGACTAGAACCTAAAACAAGGCTGAACATGCCAATATGGCACCACATTGAACTAGTAGAGTCAAAACAACCTAGCTTTAACTCAGTGGTAGGCAAATGTCAGAGAAAGAACCATAGAATAAAGACCATGGGTGACCTACTCCAGCTCATCAAGGAGACAAACTGTGCACTAAACAGAGACCACAGGCTATGAAAAAACTGCAGATGCAAAAGCTGCAAGAGAATAAGACAAAATGGATGCAAAAATCCAGGTAAATGTGGAACAAGCATAAGGAGACTCCTAGATATGCTAGGTCGCAAATGGAACCTGATGTATATAGAAGACCTGGACACAGGGCAGATAAATGAGGGGATAAGAAATATCCTAAGAAACAAAGACTCAGCTTTGTTTGATAAGTGTATATACACCACCATAGCCCTGAAAGACTACTTTAGAGTTTTTGAAAACATGAAGATAAATACACAAACACCTACCTTGCATGGAGAAGTGGGGCAAGTAAGCCAGCCCTCAGAGCCCATAGTAGGTCCAGCCAGATAGATCCAAGCCTACACCAATGGATCCTGCATGGAAAATAGCTCTGAAGATGCCAGAGCAGGAGCTGGCATCTGGTATGGAGAAAACAACATAAGGAACACTGCAACAAGAGTGCTGCCACACCTGGGCCAGTCAAACAATGTGGGGAAGGCCCTAGCCATACTGATAGCTGCAGACCAAACAAATCCTGATGACCACCTAGAGATAATGAGTGACTCGAAACTTAACATAGAAGGGTTGATAAAAAGCCTAAAAGAATGGGAAGATAGAGGCTGGATAGGAGTGGAAAACAAGGAAATCTTCCAAGCCATAGCAGCCAGGTTGAGAGAAAGGAGGGGATAAATGATCCTAATGAAAGTAAAAGGCCACAGTGGTCTGGAGGGGAATGAGAGAGCAGATGAGCTTGCAAAAAGAGGGGCTCAAATGGATAATGAACCCCAACTGCATGGAACACTAAAAAATGACAGAAGCAAAGGCACCATGGGGGCTAAACTAAGCAAAGCCTCCCAGGCACTGCTGTACAGGGGTATACTGGAGAGAACACCACCTCTGACTAGAAGGGGAATGACTGTCAACCTGGACAAAATAAGATGGGCAATAAAAGATGTGAATGGAAGCCTGCCAACTGACAGAAGCATATGGAATACACTCCAAGACTGCACAATCACTAAGGAATTGAGAGCCTTCCTATGGAAAGCAATACACAATGCATACAAGATAGGCAACTATTGGGAAAAAATCCCAAACCACGAACCAAGGGGGTGGTGCCACATATGCAATAAAGAGGAAAATATGGAACACATCCTAACAGAATGCAAAGCATCTGGCCAAAGGGACATTTGGAGGCTAACAAAGACTCTGTGTGAACAGAGAGGTCTGAGATGGTGTGCCCCCAGCATAGGCCTCATCCTAGGGTGCAACCTAGCCAGGGCAGTTGCAGAGAATGGAAGAAAATCAGAGGCAAGCAGCAGGATATTCTGAATAGTAGTGTCTGAATCAGCTCACCTGATCTGGAAACTGAGATGCAAATGGAGGATCAAACAGGGAGCAGACCCAGAAAAGGAAATAACTGCAAGAGAGGCAAGAAGTAGATGGATAAACACAATAACTAAAAGATTGAAAATAGACTGCCTGGCCTCAGAAGAAAGGCAGTATGGGAGGAGAGCTCTGGATAGGAAACTAGTGACCAACACCTGGATGCCCCTCATCCTGGAAAACCTTGCCCCACACAGGGCATGGAGAGTGGCAGCGAGGGTTTTAGTGGGTATGGGAGTCAATCACCCCCCAGGGCGAAATAGATAGGAATGACCCAAGCCCCACACACTGTGCATAACGAGCATTTCCCTTAGGTGGGCCGCAAAGTAAGGAACACCACTAAATCTAGAATACAACCTTTTCTGATACCTAGAAGC